>JADBJO010003101.1:25000-32500 GCA_016801955.1 Conus betulinus
CAACAAAATAATCAAACGTCAGTTGTTTCTTAGCATGACTAGCTTAGATAACACAAACAACATGGCCTTCAGATTTTTCATGCTTATCTTGAAATGACTGAGTTGTTGTTTTGTTGTTGTGTTTTTGTTGTTGTTTGTTATTGTTGTTGTTTGTTATTGTTGTTGTTGTTTGTTGTTGTGGTGGTGGTGGTTCGTTTTCTTCTTCTTCTTCTTTCTTCTTCTTCTTCTTCTTCTTCTTCTCCTTCTTCTCTCCTCCTCCTCCTTCTTCTTCTTCTTCTTCTTCTTCTTCTTCTTGTTAGATTCATTGAATCATTACTTTATTAATGTTCTGCAGATTCACTGTCTTTCACTGCATCAAATGATAAATGTCACACTCGGCTGTAACGTACATGTAAAAAAAAATAAAAACTGGCTGCTGTGGAAACACAAGTAGCATGAGAGGTAGAGAAGGAACGTGTCGAATCACAGATTCTTCTTCAGGTAGATGGATGTAGCTTCAATCTTCTATGGGAAAACAGTAATACTTGATGGATACAGCTGTTGGCTAGATAATGTTGATGGCATTCAAATTCACAGTCTTATAAACTGGGTCTTCACTCTCACCACCATTATGACTACGTTCCTTTCTTGAGACATGATTTGCAGTATGTCCCTTTCCACTGGTGGTAGACGACGAAACCGTTACTAATCATATTTGTATAGCGTGCCATAATCACCGACTCCCAAAATCACACTAAGCGTTTTAGAAAGTGCACATATCCTAACTCACCCCCTGAAAAAAAAATACAGACTGACCTCTCCCTTTCTTCCAAAATCACTCCCCTGTGTCAAAATTCCCAGTGTCCTAAACGACAAAACACACATTGCGCTTGAAGAGGGACAGATTCTAGATCTGAGCAACAGCTAATACTCACCCTGTTCTAAACCCATCGTCTGTTGGTCATTTAGTGCGTGGCCTGGAAACTCCTCATGGAATGAAGACGGGCACTCACCCAAGCTCGCATGCTCTTGTGACAGGGAGGTAAAAATGGGCCCGTGCCTATTTTCACTCCGTGGGGTGTTTTTTGGGGGTTCGGACCATGCCTCGTTCACTCACCAGGCATTGGTTTTAGGAACAGGTGGTACGATACTTTTTGCTTGGGTCCAGAAAGACACATCCGTCCGCTCCCACAAATTCATTTGCAGTGTCTTTTTTTTTTTGGAAAATTTTCGACCTGTAGGACATTTTGCAAATGTTGAAGTGGGGGTGGGGTCTTTTTTCTCTCCCTTTACATCTTTTTTTGGCAGAGGGTGAAATCAGTCTGGATTTACCCCCTCCCCCCGCACCCAAAGAGGATGAGTTTGGGCACATGCCCTTTCTCACCCGCCATGGGGTAAGTTCGGGTGTGATACTGACCCCGGTGCACTACACCGCGGCTTGTTGGCGACTAACTGCTGACGAATAGTGTGATGTCAACAGACACTCGGAGCAGCCCTTTCACAAAGACAGAACTAATGGATGAAATCTTAATCTACAGTTCAGACCTCCCCCCATGAGACACATAGCTCCGATCTTTCGTGAGGGAGGCTTTACGCTTGGGATGTTGCACGAATGACTGTTTACGGTCCTTTTCTTTAGAGAATGAATCTTTACGATTTCGATCTCACACGAATGAGTCTCTACGATTTCGATCTCTGACGAATGAATCTTTACGATTTCGAACGAATGAGTCTTTACGATTTCGATCTCTGACGAATGAGTCTACGATTTCGAACGAATGAGTCTGCGATTTCGATCTCTCACGAATGAGACTTTACGGCTTCGAACTCCTGTGACTAATTTCATAGGTTTCAATTTTCCGCGAATGAGACTTTACAGTGTGGCACGAGTGGAGCTGAGACGTACGTCAGAGACGTTTTCAGTCTGCAGAACAATCGGCTTCCTGTGTGTGCGTGCTAGCTGACCATGAACACCGCCTCTTGTGTGTTCTTCTTTGTTAAGACTCCTGTCCTCTGCTTCCTTCCTTGTGTGTTCTTCTTTTGTATCTCCTTTCTTTCCACGCTTTTCTTTCATTTTTTCACCTTTTCTTTTCCGTTTGTTTGTTTGTTTTACATTTTTGTTCTGCCCTCATTTATTTGGTGCTTTTCATTTTGTTGTTTGCGGGCTTTTTTTTCATTAGTCTAGTCCATTATTCTCCTGCGATGATAATTTCTGAATGATGAAGAGAAAAATCAAACATAGGGGGAGGAAGGGGTGTTGGGAAGGGTGAATAACACATGTCAAGACAGAAGATGGATGCAGTATGCTTTGGGGTTAACAATATTCTTCAAATCTTCCAGCTTGCCACCAAATTACTCAGAAAGAGAAGAAAAAAAATTTCACGTTTGTTATTCTCATACCGAAGACACAGTTCAGATGAATGAGGGGTTTTTGTGTTTGTTTTGTTTGTTTGTTTGTTTGTTTGTTTTGTTTTGTTTCTTTTCGTCTTTTTTTTTTTTTTTTTTTTACAGGGAATACAATGCATAATTTCGCAACAAATAACCCAGCCTTATCTATCATTGACTGAACGGTTTTTAATACGCCGATGACCATATAACGGATTGTATTTTATCCAAGATGCATTGCTAGATTATGTTTTCTTTTAATCCCGCCCTTCCTCCAACAAACGTTGTTTGATAGTTAAGACTAAGAAACGTACGGTAAAAAAACATTTGATTTACAAGAATAGTCACGCACACACACACACACACACACACACACACACACACACACACACACACACACACACACACACACACACACACACACACACTTTTACCTGTTTATCTGCACACACATTTAGCCACAGAAGTATTCTCCTGTGCAGGCATATACAATTTTCTAGCTGTAATTCCGATGATATTCCAGGAAAGAGTGCGTCGTACGCACCATACACAAGAGCAGCAACCAGTTCCAGCCCTATTTCAGATTGATTTTTGCACTTAAAAAAAATTTTTTTTAGGTGCCTCTGTCCATTCTAACAGCACGCTTACTATACGAACCCTGTATAAATGGATTTTAAAGGTGAAAAGCCACCTCCCTCCCTCCCTCCCTCCCTCTCTCTCTCTGTATGTGTGTGTGTGTGTGTGTGTGTGTGTGTGTGTGTGTGTGTGTGTGTGTGTGTGTGTGTGTGTTGTGTGTGTGCGTGCGTGCGTGCGTGCGTGCGTGTGTGTGTGTGTGTGTGTGTGTGTGTGTGTGTGTGTGTGTGTGTGTGTGTGTGTGACTATATCCCTATTTTTCTCTCTCTGTGTCTGTGTCTCTGTCTCAGACTCCCCCCCCCCCCCCCCCTCTCTCTCTCTCTCTCTCTCTCTCTCTGTCTCTGTCTCTGTCCCTGTCTCTGTCTGTCTCTGTCTCTATCCCACTCTCTCCCTCTCTCAGAGGGTAGCTTTCACATATTTCCATAACAGATGCTGAGGGCGGGGGGGGGGGGGGGGGGGGGGGGGGGGGGGGAGAAGGAGGGGACGGGGGAGGGGATTATTTGCCAGAAGGTATTCCGTTTTGCTCCTTCATTACTGGGTGCTAAGGAGAGATCCAGCTTTCCCAGTACTCACCACTTCTGCCATCCTGTTTACAATCCTCTCATCGTTTTTCCTCGGCATTCTCTCTCTCTCTCTCTCTCTCTCTCTCTCTCTCTCTCTCTCTCTCTCTCTCTCTCTCTCTCTCTCTCTCTCTCTCTGTCACTCGCTGCCCCTGTTCTCTTCCTCTGGGTTATCCACGTTTTTTTTTTTTTTCCATCGCCGTTCTTCTGCTAAAACCCGTCTGGGAATACCGTTTAGTGATCTTTTTTAATTAATGTCTGCTGTATATCATGACTAAAGGAGATCTATTCGGGCGAAAATTCAAGAAAGAATTTTGTAGTATGCATTGACGAAAAATGACTTTTACACCTTCCCTTCTTGCATGTTTGCTGGTACTTGAGGTGCAGCACGAGCGAAGAATCATTTCACATTAAAACTGTTATTGATATGGTTTCTCTTGAATTTTAATGTTGTTTCCCACAAGCAAATAACAGAATATGCAGTATGAACATTTGGAGGATTGTCTACAGTTCTGTACATCCTTCTTGAGATTAATTAAGAAGGAAATCTGAATTATCAGGAGGAATCTATCTACTACTGATATCTTTGGGGATAAACGAAAAAAAACCGCTCACTATAGTTCTTTTATGCTGTAGCCTACTTAGACGATTTCAGCGTACATTTTATGTTCCCGTCTTTTTTTTTTTTTTTTTTTGAATGCATATTCAATATCACTTAATCAATGTGGGAGAAATATATCCAAAGGAAATTTATGGCACATTGTAGAATTTAAAAAAAAAACTTTAATTATGGTAGAACACGGTACTTCAACAAGTATTTGTCAAATATGCATACGCAGCCTCTGTATTGAAGGGGCCACAGAAAATGTATTATACCATTTGCGTCCGAATGAAAACTCAAGAGATAAACAGAATGTGTTACAGGTTCTGTGTCTAACATATACACAATGTATGGCAATGAAGGATGTTGCTGCCTCTCTTTTTTTTCCTGTGTGAGTGGAAACTGTGCTGAAATGCGTTCGTAGTACGTGAACAGTAATAATCCCAGCTGTGTCTGTGTTTACATCTCAGAAGCTGTTCTTGATCGTATGCCTTCCAGCGCGATATCTCAAAGATACGGTACACAATCCAGAGCCTGTGCCACGGAGGCATTTTCAAATATGTGTCTCTTTAGTTAACACCCTGCTAAAAATGTATTCCAATGCTAAGAGAATGTATCATAAAAACAGAAGCAATCTTTTCCCCTCAATATGACAATCCGAAGATAGGTTCTGAATACAATACTGCTTCGAATCCATGCAATTGAACAGTACCTTTTCTCTCTCTCTCTCTCTCTCTCTCTCTCTTCTCTCTCTCTCTCTCTCTCTCTCTCTCTCTCTCTCTCTCTCTCTCTCTCTCTCTCTCTCTCTCTCTCTCTCTGCAGCTATATACATACATATGCCTGCGTATGGGTGAGCGTGCGAGCGTATGTGTGTGTGTGTGTGTGTATGCGCGCGCGCGCGCGCGCGCGCGCGCGTGTGTGTGTGTGTGTGTGTGTGTGCGTGCATGCATGCATGTGTGCGTGCGTGTGTGTGTATGTGCGTGTGTGTATATGTTTGTGCGTATGTGCATGCGTGCGTGTATATGTGCGTGCGTGCGTGCATGCGTGTGTGTGTGTGTGTGTGTGTGTGTGTGTGTGTGTGTGTGTGTGTGTGTGTGTGTGTGTGTGTGTCTGCGGGGTGTGTGTGCCTTCCGGCAGTTATACTTAATTAAGCAACGTCCAGAGATATTCAGTATGTAACTGAATGCATTACAAAGCAAGCCTTTGTACAGAGGGAAGGTAAAAAGAATGTCCCGCGAGCTATACCTCACTCTTGAACTTTCTTTACGTAGGCAAAAAAAAAAAAATAATAGAATGTTATTAGCATGTCTCTGCTCCTGGGATCTCATAAAGTCTCAGAGCTTATTCCAGTAGAGAAGGCATAACTATCCTGATTTCGGTGGAGATCCTGATGTGTAGCTGATACTTGATGACGACATGCCACAATACACGTGACGCTGTCTGGACAAGTACATTTTTTTTTTTCTAGCACGGGGTGAGCTGGGCAGGATTTATTGCGAATTTTTCCTTCCTGTGAAAAAAGAAAAGTTTATGGACATGATGATGGCAGCTGGTATTGTGTGTGTGTCCGTGAGTGTGTGTGTGTGTGTGTGTGTGTGTGTGTGTGTGTGTGTGTGTGTGTGTGTGTGTGTGTGTGTGTGTGTGAGCGTGCGCGCGCGCGCCCGCGCGTGCGCGTCCGTGCCCATTTGCTCGTCTGTTTCCCTGTATGTTCACGGGGGAAAATTTTAGTTGTTTGCTGGTGGAAATGGAGGAGGGGAAGGGAGAGGGTGCGTGCGTGCGTATGTGAGTGCGCGTGTGCCTGCATGCATCCGTGTGTGTGTGTGTGTGTGTGTGTGTGTGTGTGTGTGTGTGTGTGTGTGTGTGTGTGTGTGTGTGTGTGTGTGTGAGAGAGAGAGAGAGAGAGAGAGAGAGAGAGAGAGAGAGAGAGAGAGAGAGAGAGAGAGACCCTCACAGAATGTTTGCAAGCTTGATAAAGATGAGGCGCTTGAGGTGTATTGCGGGTGTTGTACTTGTTTGACCGCTACGTTGTCGTTCCCTTACTCTGCTATCTTCTATATGTTAGCTGGTGCATGATTAACATGGTTTACACTGATGTTCCCCGTCAGGTTGGGGTCAAGGGACAGGGACGAGACCAAATGGGACCAATAGTCTTCATACTCATTATCTTCATGTCCACGAGTATGCTGCAAGAAATCCGTCATTCCACGTTTGATTTCTTTGGCAATGGCACAGACGACTGTACGTTAATCAGTGCCGACAGTACACTGTCTGGGTTCAAGCAGGACGGTTCCAGGCGGAGGGACGCCATGTGAATGGTCATCCATAATCCTGTCCTCAGCAAAGCAGCCCTCCTGGGAAGACCACTCTTTCTCTGCCATCACTGAGCCTACACTGGTACCCCTAAAAATTAATCTACACGGACAGGAAACATCACAGATGAAAAGAAGAACACGAAACCAGACATTGGAAACATTCCAGGATGTTGGGTCATCCAGCGTATCTACGAAGGCACCAATGGACATCATTCACTCTCTGATATGATCTTCTTTGTGATCGCCAACGGGCTAAAGGGACATTCTGGAGACCAGTAAAGTGCCAAAAAAAGCTGAGAAGTGGAGTGAGGTTTTCTGGCTGAAAGTGAATTCAAGAGTCAATGGGAACTGGTGATTAAATCAGCCAAGCCTGGGGACTGTCCATGCAGGGTTTCTCATCATAAGACCTACCCCGGAATTGCTCCATAGAATGTATCCAATGCAGACACCTCAGGGGTGCTACTGAGGCAGAAATAAAGTCTTTGCTGACTTT
This sequence comes from Conus betulinus, assembly GCA_016801955.1. Classification (NCBI taxonomy): domain Eukaryota; kingdom Metazoa; phylum Mollusca; class Gastropoda; order Neogastropoda; family Conidae; genus Conus; species Conus betulinus. The sequence continues at coordinate 31,964 of JADBJO010003101.1, forward strand.
GCAAGTGGGTCGTGCTTTTTGTGTGAAAGGTCAACAATGTATTCCATCAGACAGACATTATAGCTACTTTTTTTTACTAAGCAGATAATTCTTGCCTCTGTCTATCGAAGTGAGCTGTTGGTAGGTCAATGTCCCCCCTGTATGTGCCATCGCCGTTATGTTGTTTTAAGTGTCCGAAATTTGGTCACAGTCAGGAATGTCACGGAGGGGGGGAAAAATGTGTGACTTCTGCTAAAACAAAAGTTCAAGGGGAAGGGCGGTGTGTGTTATAGTCCAATCCTCTGTGTCAACTGCAGTGGCCACCTCTTATCCCCTTCCACTTCTCCTGTCAGCCTGGCTGTTAACTTCATGACTTGTGCGCCTCTTTGTGTGCGTAGCTGCGTGGCAGAAGGAATGTTGCCTGTCTCTCTCTCCCACTTCATTTCTGTGATGTCTTCAGGTAGGGATTTTCTTTTTTTTTTTTTAATGAAACAATAAAGTGCCTACGCCTTTAGCGATGGGTGAGGATCAATGTGTAGCACGTTGTTCCCGCCATCA
>JADBJO010003101.1:37500-45000 GCA_016801955.1 Conus betulinus
GCCTGTCGTTTCTTAGTTTGAAGATAAACACAGCCTGTCGCTTCTCTTTGCAGATATTCCTCAGAGGATATCTTAGATAAGCTATAGCCGGGATATAAAACATCCATCAAAGGACATATTTGATATTGCACAAAGTACAGGTTGGTAGACACAAAAGGACCTGTTAAAAACTTGTAAGGGGAACAGGCAGGTTTTCGTCAAAGAATATGGTAGGTATGCTGGCACTTTTGTTCTTTGCAGCGCTGAGCGGTTGGCGCTTGTAGTCTTCCAGATTAGAACTCGATTAAACACCACCCAAGTGACTTAGCAGCATGGCATGGTATCCTCTGTCGGGGAGCCTGTTGGCTACATCACATTGGCATCATTCCCTGTAGACTGACAGCTCGATGCTATGGCATTCATAGTGAATGGGGCTGTGTACGAGAGAGCCGATCTATCAGCTTAAGAGTAATGCCACTTATAACTGAGGAGACTGAGAGAGAGAGAGAGAGAGAGAGAGAGAGAGAGAGAGAGAGAGAGAGAGAGAGAGAGAGAGGCAAGAAAAAAATCCAAAACATGGCTAAAAACACAGACCACTTGTGAATGAGGGTGGCAGTATGAAGGTAAGAGGAATGGAGGGGGGGGGGGGGGGGGGGGGGGGGGGCACAGCAATGTAGAAGTAAAATATAAAAAAAAAAGAAGTAGATGGGGAAAAAAGAGGAAAAGATTTGAAAGAGGGTCATCATTGTATCGGCATTTCTTCCATTCCATCCGACCAGTTCAAGCACACAGCTGGTCTGTGCAGTTCTTCAGACTCCACCTCCACTCACTTGTCAACGCCCACACCCCTTTGCGAACAGTGCTCAACATCAGATTTCTTTTTACCTTTCAAATTGGACTTCCCCCCCCCCCCCCCCCCCCCCCCCCCCCACACAGAATTTTGCCATGGAGATCTCTTCGGCGCTTTGAGTTCATTACCGTGAGCAGATTGCATACAGTACACAGAACCAGGGCATAGAGTATCATCCAAAACAAAGAAACAAACAAACTAGTGCACATACCTTCCTGTAAGGAGCCGAAGAAGAGCAAAGAAAAGTAAAACGCTTCGAGGGAATCTGGGGCCGTGAAATGTAGGTTTCTACATTTTCAGATTGCGCTGTAACACAGGAGTTCCAATCACATTTTTATATCGCCTGTCTGTTTGTTTGATTTTGATCGTTGTCGTGTACTTTTCTTAGGTCTCCGCATCCGGTGGTCGAATTGTTTAGAATAGAGAGTCGGGATCAGTCACATGCAAAATGGAATTAGTGCTTTCTTCTCGGCATGTCAGCTACATGTAATGCTGGACAATATACTCTGACACTGGACATCAGCATCGTCTGCGCATCTGGCATCTCACTACTTGTATACCGGACATATATTACCCACATTGCTATCCTTTCCTGTTCGGTAGAAAGATTTCATCTTTAAACATGGAAATAAGACAAACTGGGAGTGTGTATGTGGCGGGTGGGGGGTGGGGTGGGGGGGAACAGGACGAGTGAAATGTAATAAAGGTGTTCAAAAAGTAAAACAAAACTATGGAAAATGGAGTAGAACACAGAAAAATCGAGGTGAAGAGAAAATGGAAAACGCAAAGAACAATCGGAAAAGATGGGAAGTAAGGTAACAGAAGGAGGTAAGATAAAGTAGGAAACGTGGGAGAAAGTAAGATATCAAAATAAAATCTATGATAGGTAAACGCACCTATGAACAAACAAAACTGCTGTGAAACATAATCCATCTTTTTGGTGGTACTGCTTCATGTAGCGAGGACTGAAGTGTCTAAAAATCAACTCAGTGAATCTGGTTTACCAGAATCACACACTGTTTATTCATCTAAATGTGTTGAAGGACATGTTACACTTGTTTCATCTGACATGATGTGGCGCTGTGTCTTTCTTGTAGATATCTGGACAATCGAAGTGCCAACACAACAGCAGCACGGATGGTCTGATGAGACGCGATGGAAAGTTTTCCCCCTCGTTCTTCCACATACCTTTGACTTGAGTGTGGGCCTGCAATGGGAACCACTTAGCGGTATGTTCCTGTTGACTGCCTGGATCGTGGCTGATAGCAATTCAAAATCCGTGTGCAGATTCTGTGTGTGTGTGTGTGTGTGTTTCAGATGATACAACGCCACATCAGGCCAGGACAAAGATCTTTCCTCTCGCAGTGTGTGTTTTCCTTTCTTTGATGTACGCCATGTTGTCATCCGGAAAACACGTCACTTCACTCGGTGATGGAGCTGAGCCAGGACTGACGGCCACAGACGGCGTCAGGTATGCTGTAGTGGGGGATTGCTGTTATGTCGGCCCTGCTGTTCCCAACACTTTGGTTATCAGTGGTCAGAGCATGAAAGTTTGGATGATGATGGTGTGTGTGTGTGTGTGTGTGTGTGTGTGTGTGTGTGTGTGTGTGTGTGTTACTTCTATCAAGGGTAACATGCCAGACACAGCAGCTGTACAGCTGTCAGCCTCTGAAACTTCGCCATCAGACAGACCACGCGCTACATGTAACTTGATTACCTGTCTGACAGGCGATGTCTGAGGGCTCAGTTTTGCACAGTCTGAAATATCGACAAGACCATACTGCGTAGTTTTTTTTTTGGGGGGGGGGGGGTTTGCTGTCAAAATACATTGAGAACTCACATACTGTCTGCTGCAAGTTGACTTGAAATGCAATATATCTTGAACTCGATGCTTTTTTTTTTCGCGAAACAAAGGTAGAGGGTAGAGGGGGGGGAGGGGGGTGTCACAAATGCGGGATCTTCAAATGAATGATGTCTGTAGAACCACCGTCTTACGAATATCAGGAAAAACAGTTGCATAAAGTAGTACATTTGTTACGTCCCTATCGGACAGACTGTATAAAATAACTGAACGCGGTTTATTGCTACTGAGAGAGAGAGAGAGAGAGAGAGAGAGAGAGAGAGAGAGAGAGAGAGAGAGAGAGAGAGAGAGAGAGAGCGGGAAATAACCTGATTATTTCCAAGGTATCTCAGTGCCTTCTTTTCCTAGGACAGGCTTTCCTGATAAGACAAAAGACGTTCAGTAAAATATAGAAGCAGAATCCCACCAGTCTGTCACATGAAAGAATTGTCTAGCTAAACAACAGCTTTTACCCTCGTGTGCAGGACTTAAAAGAGAGGACGAGTTGAGAGCCTGACTGCCCTATTAGTGGTTGTTGTTATTTTTTTTGTTTTTTTCCCGTTTTTGTTTTGTTATGTTTTGTTTTGGGGGCCGAATAGAGCGTCCCGATCGCCCCCTATTTTTTTGTTTTGCTTTTGTTTTTGTGTTGCTTTGTTTTGGAGGGTCCAATTGAGAGTCCCGATTGCCCCAGTTTGTGTGTGTGTGTGTGTGTGTGTGTGTGTGTGTGTGTGTGTGTGTGTGTGTGTGTGTGTGTGTGTTGTCTTGTTTTGTTTTGTTCTAATGATCACATGTCCTTCTCGCGGGATTTATGATGATAAGATGACATCGACCAGCAATGACTTCTCGCTTGCCCATCTTTAATGTGCTGTCAGTCTGGTAGTACGTCTACACTCGCTTAGTCTCAGGATATATAGTTATACGCATTTGCGGAATCATGTTTGATCGATGCAAACCATAACTGTTTAGTATTAGTTACATCGACACTCGCTTAAGCCCATGATAGTTATACGCATTTGCGGAATCACGTTTGATCGATGCACACCATAACTGTGGACGCGTGTGGGATATATCTAGATGGAAACGTGGCTCCGAGTCTCAAGATCTGACTCTTACCGACAGATAGTAGCAGCGTTAAATATCCAGAGTGACAACGCCTGATATCTGATATGCAGTAACAAAAAAATCCTTCAGTCTCAACATCTGCAGCCAGTGAAGACGCTCAGAGCACGGATCAATGACGGTATTCTGTCGTAGGACAGTATATCACAACGTTTACTGGTCGAACAGTGGATGGGGAAATATCACTTCTGTTTCGAGAAAAAAAAAAAAATCCGATGATGACATGGACTCCGACTGATTTAGATTTCCATCTGACGTGTACGTCCAATAACCAGTTTAAGTACGAACAGCCTGGCTTTGCTGACATCTTCGTTGAATGTTTTTCCTGCTTCCCTCTTGGACACCTGTGAACCTTTATTGCATACCTCTTATACCACTCCCACCACCCTTGTCTTCTTTTACTGACATCGCTGATAATTCAAAATTAAAAAAAAAAAAAAAAAAAAAAAACTTAAGCGGCAAATGTTTCGTCACTGTATGCATAGTCCAAGTTTTGTTTGTGTTTGTGTTTAAATGATTCCAAGATAGACAACAAAACTATCATCCGTTGGAGTTGTTTCCAATAACCACCAGAGGAGAACAAAGGTCGTATCAGAAAAGTATAGAATCCATCTCAGTAGTGTTTTTTTTTAAGTCTGCTTATTGTTAATGATATCTGACAACAAACGCATAGCATAAAAACAGATGGGAACAGCCAAAATAAAGATCAGACACCCAGGCACTTTCTAAAAAAAAAAAAAAAGAGCAAAACTATCGCATACATTATCCTAAAAATTGATATCAACTCCTGGGCGAATCCGAAGTGTGGTGGAAAGATGTTAACATTGTTGAACACGGACAGTCACGATTGGCTTGTTGGGTAAAGAAGTAATAATGAGAATAACCCTGCAGTGTCATAGTTTCACATCAACGTTACTAATCCAGTAAAGCAACATCCACTCTGTTTGTGGAACATGTCAGTTAATAAAAGAAATCCAAAGTGCAGAAGGTAGACGTGTCAGCGTTACTAAAACAAGGAAGTTAGGTTAAATCAGTTGATGAGATAAACCCATCACTAAAAGAAGTATGAAGTGAGTTGGGGTGTTGTATTGATAAACGAGGAAAGAAACGTCAGCCCCCAATTAGTGAAAACAGCCACCGGCTGAAGGGAATCTGACGAGTGGTGATTAGACGTCGACTCAACTAAACAAGGAAGATAACTTCCACCCCATTAGAGAAATAAGTTAATAACTAAAACAAATGTGAGTATGGTGGACAGATGTTCAACATTACTAAACCAGGAATGGCATATTCACCCACTCGATAAACAAATCAATAACAGAAAGAAATCTGAACCATGGGGCGTTGTTTTCAGCATCATTGAATAAAGAAAGCAGCCTTCACCCCATAGGTAAAACACGTCAATAACGAAAAGAAATCTGAACTGTGTAGAATAGTTTTCAGCATAATTGAATGTTGGAGAAATAAATCAATACCTGAAAGAAAGCTTAACTGTGATGGGTAGGGGTCAACATGACTGAACAAGCAAAAGATACGTCCGTCCCATTGGTGAAAAAAGTCCATAACAAAAAGGACTCTCAGAAGATCACACACTATCCTCAGCCTGGAACCAGCCTCATATATGCTCTGTGAATCAGTTCATTAGTGAGCATGAAATCATTTTCCGCCAGGGTAAGTCATAATTAGCACAAAGTGAAAACAACTACTTTCTGTGTGTTCGTTTGGATCATTTGTAACCTCTTCATTTGGTACCAACTTCTTGCTTGAAGGTCTTCTGCTGTGAAGCTCTCGCCATAGTGTTTTCCTATCATACAGCATGCACAGCACGAAGTGTACGCATTCATCTTAATAGAACGTTTAGATAGATATTAGATGGAAATAGAGTGCTGTCCTCAACCTAACTTCTTCATAATTAAACGGAGCGGAAAATGTCTAAAATTCTTTAACCAAAAAAAAAAAGTAAAAACGTGAACAGTTCTACATCCAAGACTTAAACAGTATCCGCATCACAGAGCTGTACCAAAATTAAATGGTGTTTTTACTCACTGTCTATATTTTGAAAAAGACATTGACTGAAAAAAAAATATTTTACGGATTATGTTTGTCGTGTTGATGGACAATAACACAACATACAAACATAGGGGAAGAAATGAGGCATAGCCCCCTGAACAGCAAGAATTGCATTCCTGTGTATATCATTCTCATCTCTTGTTCACATCAGGCTTCTTTCTTCATCGGTAACAGAACAGACGCGTATTGTCGGAGGGGTGCGGTTGGTGTATTGAACACTCAACAGCTGTGGACAAGGCAACAGAGGAGCGCGCGACCAAGATGTAAACAGGATCACGCGGTGTGCAATTTGACTGGCTAGTGAATGGCCGTGTCGAATGGACATTCCAGACGTTCGGAGTTGTGATACGTCCATTGTCGGTCAAATGGGTCATTGTGGTTTGTCACCGGTCAATAGCCGGTCGTCGATCGACCCTCGAAGTGTCTGTGCTGGCCGCGGGTGTTTAGGGCAAAAGGGTCATTTTACTTATGGATGGCAGGTTTGAGGTATTCAACTCGACAATCATCTGTGAAGCACGTGCAAATGCGCGCGAGCGCACGCTCACACACACACACACACACACACACACACACACACACACGCACGCACGCACGCACGCACACACACACACACACACACACACACACACACACACACACACACACACGTACGCACACATTCTTACACGTGCGCATTCACACACACACACACACACACACACACACACACACACACGCAGAGTTCTGTGCTGCATGCACCATTTATCGCGATCGTATCAAGAAAGCATGTCCTTTATTGTTGGGAAGTATCGGAGACAGCAAAAGCCTTCGTTTAATGACGCTATCCCCCCCCCCCCCCCCCCCCCCCTCTCTCTCTCTCTCTCTCTCTCTCTCTCTCTCTCTCTGCGATGCAAAATGCGTTCTATCTGCTACGCAGCGAGTGCAGCTGGGACATAACAAATGTACTGTTTTATTCGGCTGTTTTCATACTGTTCGTATTACAGTGATGCTACAAACGTTATCGCGCAGTGGAAAGACCCATAGATATGTCTTTTCTCCATAGATATGGAAGACCTATAGTAAAAGCTCATGTCTTTTCTCCTATATAGATATTGAAGACCTATAGTAAAAGCTCATGTCTTTTCTCCATAGATATTGAAGACCTATAGTAAAAGCTCATGTCTTTTTTCTCCATAGATAGATTGAAGACCTATAGTAAAAGCTCATGTCTTTTCTCATAGATATTGAAGACCTATGGTAAAAGCTCATGTCTTTTTCTCCATAGATATTGAAGACCTATAGTAAAAGCTCATGTCTTTTCTCCATAGATATTGAAGACCTATGGTAAAAGCTCATGTCTTTTTCTCCATAGATATTGAAGACCTATGGTAAAAGCTCATGTCTTTTCTCCATAGATATTGAAGACCTATGGTAAAAGCTCATGTCTTTTCTCCAAACACTTGCATTGGTTAAAAGATCTACTGATTTTTAAATAGTGCAGACCTAGTTTATGCTTTGTCAGAAATTTTATCAGCAAAGAACTACGCAATAGCAGATGGTGAGTATTTCAGCTGGTGTAGACTAGAGCCACTAAACATGAGCTGGTAGACAGGTAATCTAGTTACACATCACATGTGGCTGGTCCTGACAGCCAGGTTTCAGA
>JADBJO010003101.1:52500-57500 GCA_016801955.1 Conus betulinus
TGTGAAAAGCATTGTTGGGTCACGTGTCGCACATTGACTTAACAGACCCTGTTCATGTAAACAGTATTCTTGGGTCACGTAATGCGCGTTAAACTAACAGATCCTATTATTCATGTAAAAAAATGTTTTTGAGTCAGGTGATGCACATGACCCTGGTCATGTAAAAAAAAAAATATTCTTGAGTCGCGTGATGCACCTTAAACTAACAGATCCAAGTATTTTTGAGTCACATGATGCGCGTTAAGCTAACGGACCCTGCTCCTTAAAAAAAAGTATTCTCGAGTCACGTGATGCGCGTTAAACTGACAGACCCCGTCCATGTGAAAGTGATTGTTTTGTCACGTGATGCACCTTAAACTAACAGACTCTGTTCATGTGAAAAGCATTGTTGGGTCACGTAATGCACGTTAGACTAACAGACCCTGTAGAATCTTTTGCTTGACCACACAATGCGCCATAAGCTAACAGACCCAGTCCATATGAAAAGCATTGTCGGACCGTATGATGAATGTACACTGGTCAATTAAGAACTTAAGGGCACTTGACAGAAAGCGCAATCCTCCGCTAGGATAGTTAAACCTTACCTGAATCAACAATTCACCTCCGGACACATGTTCAAACGTGTTGCAGATACATCACAGCGCAGTTCTCCCAAGACAGTAAAACCTTACCTGAAGAGAACACAATGCACCTTTTTATACTTGCCCAGACGTGTTGAAAATACATCAGCGCATTTCTGCCAAGATATTTCAGCTTTACCAGAATCAACGATTTACCCGCATGATGCCTGTCCAAACATCGTGGAGGCACATAAGCATAGTTCTAAGTCCTCATTGTCCCAGCTACACTGTTGTGTCAGTTGCAGGTTTTCGTTTCAATTTCCTTTACTGTGCAGAGACTTGATAATAGAGGTGAAATGACAAACAAACAAACAAACAAACAAACAAGCAAACAAACAAACAAACTTGTTGCGGTGTTGAAGAAAGTGAAAGAAGTCCCAAATTTCCCGATCGATCCTAATCCGCATGAACGTTGGATAGTTTCTTTCTTAAAGAAAATCTAACGTTTGCACTGTTTTCCCAGAAAATGGTGTATTCATTTTTGCGTACTCTTGAAGACAAACTAACCGTATGGAATGACAGACAACATTTATCTCCTTGGCAGAGGTTATGACAACGCCACTTGAAATGAAGAGAAAAAAATCGATTGGGAGACTGTTTTTAACATACATGATTGCGTCCGTTTTGATCTCTGTTTGAGGCATGGAAGATCCAGTTTATTGAACTTATTTCAACAGACAGAATGCAAGGGGTAAAACAACCAACAAATAAGTCAAATACATTTAGAACCCTGGAATTTGTTCCTAGCTCGATAAATCTGGCTTTACTGATTTTTTTTCCATTTATTAAGACATTGCCAAAATTCAAACATTGTGAAGGTTTTCGTACACACAACACGCAGAAGCGTTGGATTATGGAAAATCCATCATAAACGAAATTGGTCTCATGTGATTTCGTTACAATCTCTTGCAAAACGTTTCTTTCTAGGAGCGCCATCTTTTCTACCTAGTTCCTGCCTGCTTCGAAATTTGGTACGAGAATTAAAATTGAAGACAAATGTCTCTGTTCAAACAATTATACGATAAACATTGTTACCGTGTCACTATTTTTTCAGACGCTTTATTCTCACCGTGTTCTGTTTCGTCCATCTGTGTCTTGGGTGTCAGTATCTGTCTAAAGATCTGAGGTAACAAACCCACAATGGAACCTCGTTGCCTGAGGACAGGGACTTGTCAGTTCGGAATATGCTGTGCTACTTCTGGAACGAACATGTCAATAACAAGACTCCTCGGTGGCTTCAGTTATGGCGACATACAAACTGATTGCTTTTGGGATCAACATGACCTTCCAAGCCATGAAGTGAAGAGGCTTCTGTGGCAGTGGTTTAGGAAAGGTCATTTTGCCTGTGGTCAAATTGTTTTTGCATGGCAGGTGCCGACCACCATTTTTAGACCAGAGACCCTTTAGGCCTAAAGGCAGTATTCCTTTGTTGGAGGTTGACATTCATCCCTTGGGAATATGTTCTGCTGAACTGGGAACACCAAAGTGCAAACAGCCCTGGGCGTGCTCCCAAAATATGACTTGACTGATACACAACTGGCTGAGAACCGAGCCGATTTTTGAAGCTCAACAACCTTTGTGAGCCTCCACCTCAACTGGCTGAAAGTTAGGTCACATCTGATAATCAAGGGGGTGTGGGTCGTGTTAATCAGTACAGGACGTCCATTTTGACCTCTCCGTTCCAAAAGCAGCAGACTGTTTTCTGAGTGTGTCAGTTGTGTCCCGCAGCCATTAAGAGTCTGGTTGAGGATCACCAACTTCGATCTCAAAATAAAGTATTGAAATGGCAGCGAATACAAATTGACAGGCTTGAGGTGAGAACAATTGACTCAACAAAGCTTTTTTTTTTTTTTTCAGTCTTAATGCCTTAAATAATGTTTACGAGCATTAAGATGCGGATGTTTTTCTTTCTTTCTTTCTTTATTTTATTTATTTCTTTCTTTCTTTCATTCTTTCTTTATTCCTTTCTTTCTTATTTCTTTCTTTTCTGTTCTTTCTTTTCTTTTTTCTTTTCCTTCTTTCTTTCTTTCTTTCTTTTCACAGTTGAAACTCAGAGGTTGAGTATGTAAAAGATGTTTGTATATGCAATAGTTTGCAATCCCGCCTTTGAAGTAGGAACCTTCCATCTTGAGGAATTAATGTATGAATATAACACTAGGGTCAACGTGTTCTCACAAGGTGGCATGGGTTTTATCATGCTTTAAGATGCTGGAACGTCAGTCTAAAGTCACCTTGATAGGACTAGGAGGGGGGGTGGTGTCTGCACAGGCATTAACTCTGAAGAGAAAATATCTTCAACCACGTATGGGAATCAAACCTCAGACCCTAGAGCATTTGTCTGAGGTTTTCCCCACTGGGCCCCAAAGCAGGTTTGTATACTTAGATTCTTCATTCTCTTCCAAATTTGAAATTTTGTCCATTTAGTACCGTCGCCCTTCTAAATCTGTTATTATCTCATCCCTTGCCTCTGCATTCTGCGGCTGACAGATTTCAGACTCCGTGCATCAGAAAAAAACGTATTTGTCGTCAGTTAAGTAAACAGCCAACGAAGTAGTGAAATTGGAAGGTTGGCGAAGGGGGGGGGGGGGGGGGGGGGGTGGTCAGTAAACGAAATAGATGTTTTCACAGATGTGCAGAGACCACAAAACGCCTTTACTACCAACTGTTAGACGTTCATGCACAAAGCTTGCCACTTCGAGGCAGTCTATTTAACACAGCCCTAAGAGACAGAAATGCACTGTCCTGTCTTCTAATGATGATGATGATGATGATGATGATGATGATGATGATGACGACGACGACGACGACAACGACAACGATGATGATGATGATGATGATGATGATGATGATGATGATGATGATGATGATGATGATGATAATGACGACAACGAATTCCTGCTGATGACGGGATACGTTTTGGCTCAAGACGAACGTGAGTGGGTTGTATCCTTTTGATAGGAGGATCACCTACTTTTATCGTACAACAGTCCCCATGAACCTGGTGACACGGTCACCTTTGACACAAACACACTACGGGTATCGTGAACAGACGAATTCCACACTGAAATCGCCACATGAGCAGGGTATGAAAGGAGATAGATTCTGAGACATTCTCCTTTCTTTTCTCATGTTTGGTCATAATGGGAATGATGAAAGGACATATTCTGAGACAATCCCCTTTTCTTTTTATGTTTGATCATAATGGTAATTGTAAAAGGACACACGTTCTGAGCCAGTCTCCTTTCTTTTCTTATGTTCGATCATAATGGTTATTATGAAAGGACACATATTCTAAGACAACCTCTTTTCTTTTCTTATTTTTGATCATAATTGGAATTATGAAAGGAAACTGATTATGCGATAATATCCATTCTTTTCTTATGTTTGATCATATTGGAATTATGAAAAGCACAGATTCTGAGACAATCCCCTTTTCTTTTATGTTTGATCATAATGGTAATTATGAAAGGACACATATTCTGAGACAACCTCTTTTCTTATTTTTGATCATGATTGGAATTATGAAAGGACACAGATTGTGAGACAATCTCCATTCCTTTCTTATGTTTGATCATATTTTAAATTATGAAAAGACAGGTTCTGAGACAATCTGTTTCCTTTTTTCATGTTTGATCATAATGGTAATTGTGAAAGGACACAAATTCTGAGACAATCTCCTTTCTTTTCTTATGTTTGAACATAATGGGAATGATGAAAGGACGCATACTCAGAGACAATCTCCTTTCTTCTGTCATGTTTGATTATAATCGGAATGATGAAAGGACGCATACTCAGAGACAATCTCCTTTCTTCTGTCATGTTTGATTATAATCGGAATGATGAAAGGACGCAGACTCAGAGACAATCTCCTTTCTTTTGTCATGTTTGATTATAATCGGAATGATGGAAGGACACATTCTCAGACAATTTCTTTTCTTTTCTTTTGTTTGATCATAATGGGAATGATGACTGTGATGATAGGGAGTTCCAGTTTGATCCGAGACTACTACACTGCAAGGTTGTGCTCAATTCCTTCATTCATAATGTATCAACAAACACCAAACTACAGGTGCATTTAATACTCGGTTTCAGGCATTCTAAAATCAGTTGAAATGAGGTGGGTTTTTTTTATGTCTGTCTGATCATAATAAACATATGAACTGGTCATTTACGTATTCTCTCTCTCTCTCTCTCTCTCTCTCTCTCTCTCTCTCTCTCTCTCTCTCTCTCTCTCTCTCTCTCTCTCTCTCTCTCTCTCTCTCTCTCTCTCTCTCTTCTTCTTCTTCTTCTTCTTCTTCTTCTTCTCGATCGCCTATCACACTTGTAGACAGCATTCTGTAATGAATCTGGTGGTCTTCTGCAGGGCCTCCACAGACCCGT
>JADBJO010003101.1:62500-70000 GCA_016801955.1 Conus betulinus
CAGTAGGGGGCTTAATAAGTGGTGGCCTGCGTATGTTGGATCTGAACAGGCGCCACTGAACACCACCGAAGTGACTCGGCAGCCTGGTGGGTTGCCTCTAGACGACTTGACATTGACTGCTCCCAGTGGATTGCCTGTGCCGGGGGTTGTGGTGGGGTTCGGTCTGGCTGTGGCTGTGGACGAAAGGAGCCGAAATGAGCGGTCTGAATGCGATGTCACCGAAGTGGCACAGAAGACGAGGAGCAGCTGAAAAGGTGCTTTCTCTCTTGCATTAAACGATTTCAGAAACCCGTTACTGTATTTGAAATGAACGAAACACCTTCTCCATTCAGACTTAAATGGCAATGAATTAGTACAATATTTGTCACGCTCTAAATTTCAAGAAGTAGGTAGAAATGAAATTGTGGTGTTGGTATTTGTAGAGATTGATTCGGTTTGTTCTGGTCGCTTTTACTGTTTCGTTACTTGCCATTGCTGTTGCTGTCGAAATTGTGGTCATTGTCAAACTTGATGAGAATGGGATTATGTCAACGATGTTCTGATTTTTTTTTTCTCATATGATTCCTTGTGGTGTCCTGTTTGTATTGATGATGTTAATGACGTTGACGTTCTTTTGTTCTTATGCTGCTGTCATCTTACTTATCCTCCCCACCCCACCCCCTTCTCATCCTTGTCTTCCATCTCAAACTTTTCTTTTCTTCATCCTCATGTTCATACTGCTACTACTACTACTACTACTACTACTACTACTACTACTACTACTACTACTGCTGCTGTTGCTGCTGCTGCTGCTGCTACTACTACTACTACTACTACTACCACCACCACTACTACTACTACTACTACTACTACTACTACTACTACTACTACTACTACTACTACTAATACCACCACCACCGCCGTCACTGTCACTACTACTATTACGACTTTGTTGCTTATCCAGCCGTTCGCCATGATGCATTAGTACTGTTGCTACAACCACTGTTTATGCTGGTTTTGCTCGCGGCACCATGAATACTTCTCTTGTTCTCGCTGTTGTCGATTAACACTACTGCCACTGTTACAATTAGTGCTATTATAAATACTGATACTTCGACTGCTTCAACAGCAAGAACAACAGTAACTACTACTACGACTACTACTACTACTACTGCTGCTGCTGCTGCTGCTGCTGCTGCTGCTGCTGCTGCTGCTGCTCCTACTACTACTACTTCTAGTACCACTACGACAACCATTCTACCACTATTACCACTGCTTTTCCTATTACGACTACGACTACTACTTTTGCTGCTCCTGCTTTTTGCAGCTGCTGCTGCTGCTGCTGCTGCTGCTGCTGCTGCCATTCCTATTATCACTCGCAGTCCGAGGGCGTGCGAAAAGGTCAAGGCCAAGACAACATCATCACGGCGGGATAAAGGATGTAGGTGTTTAGAGAGGCGGACAAGGACAAAGGCCAATGTGGCAGAAGAGAGGGCAACAGGAGAAAAGCATGGATGGGGAGAGTGGTGAGTGAAGGAGGGAGGAGTGGAGTGGCAGTGAGTCGGGAGGAGACAACGAGAGGAATCGCTGATGGAGTGACGTTCTCGGGGCCATGCACTGGAGAACCGGTGATTAGCACCTTTTTTCTGCTGGTGGTACCTTTCTTTCCTGACTGTCTGATTGTCCTGCCGGGTTGGTGGGGGAAGTGGGGGTAGTGGTGGTGGGGGGGGGGGGGGGGGGGGGGGGGGGGGGGAGGAGGATGAGAGAGAAGGGAAGGAGGACGCTCTCCTCAAGGATAGTTTCCTTCCAGTATTCAACGCCTTGACTGGGTTTTGCGGGTTTTTTTTTTTTCTAAAGATACGTAAATGTTCGTTCTTCATTTTCCTAGCCTTGAACGTTAGTTGACCTGCCTGCTGAAGACGAAAGAGGTCCTAACGCGTCGTGTTTTTGTCTTGTAGTTTGTTTCTACAGTAATGTTTCTTTTACATTTGCCTTGCTTCCAGCCATCAACTACACCTCACCCCAATTTTTGCTAGTTCTTCGATTCCTGTGAATCGAACATACATTCACTCATGCATGCACACATGTGCAGATGCATGCGCTCAGACATGTCCTACCCCCTCCCCCTCCCTCTAACCCCTCACTGGCACAGTAACCTTTTCAGACATCGTATCCCCATCTTAGTCTCCCACACCACCTTCACACATGCACATAAAGGTGCACACACTATTTCACTTGTGGAGAAGCATACCCACCTTCAAGCGCGAGCGTTATTAGTGTGTGTGTGTGTGTGTGTGTGTGTGTGTGTGTGTGTGTGTGTGTGTGTGTGTGTGTGTGTCCGTGCGTGCGTGCATGCGTGCGTGCGTGCGTTCTTGCGTTCGTGCGTGCGTGCGTGCATAAGTGTGAGTGTGTGTGTGTGTGTGTGTGTGTGTGTGTGTGTGTGTGTGTGTGCGCGCGCACGTGTGTGTGTATGCGCGCGCGCGTGTGCGCGCGCGCGTGTGTGTGTGTGTGTGTGTGCGTGCGTGTGTGTGTGTGTGTGTGTGCGTGCGTGCGTGCGCGTGTGTGTGTGTCTGTGTGTGTGTGTGTGTGTGTGTGTGTGTGTGCGCGCGCGTATGTCAGCGTGCACGTGAGTGTACGAGAGAGTTCATTTCCCTCGACCTACTTGCATAGGACCTTGATGTCCTCATTGGCAGATGGGAGTTTCAGACACCACTGTTTTCACAGCGAGATCAGATATCACAGATGTTGCCACTTGACCCCTGTGAACCATACGGTTATAGATTAACAGCCGACCCTCAACTAAACAGACCTTGTTTATGTTAAGAGCATTGGCAGGTCACATGATTCATGTAAAACTGATGAAGAGAGAACTAAAGGGTACTAGTGCAAGTGTCGACCTCTGCCAAGAATGTCAAATGTTCTGCACTTCAGTTCAGCACACCGGGATTCAAAGTGTATGTCTTGATATGGGTCCACAAGTATTATAGACGCACGAAAACTGGTGTATCAAACTGAATCTACATTCCCACTGTGATGCTTGTTGCAGGTGTTTATTTCAGTTTTAGTTCATTTTTGTTTTATTGTTTTACTGCCGTGCAATTATTGATTGAACATTTCTGAAATGTCAGATGTCTTTGATTTTTGTCTTGCTGTGCAGTTATTGAATACACATTTCTGAACATGTCAGAAAAATGGACTGATATTTTAATATAAGATATCCCTTGCATCCTTAATTGGATCCTCAAGCATAGGCTCAAAGATTGTCTTCTACATTTTTATACTGTTTGCATCATGCTTTTAATTTTTTCAGTAACTTTTTTTTTTCTCTTTATACTTTCGTTTTCTTTTATTTTACCACCTTTCGCTGGCTGCTTTGGGGATGCTGTTGGATTCGTTTTTGAACCCTTGGTGGTGAGAACACCAGAGAATTATGGACTGTGGTGTGTGTCTCTATTTGACGCCAAGAGCACAGACACGATCAGCCGTGTCTCCCTGATGATCCGATCCAGCGGACGAAAGGCCTAGGAGCAGGTAATACATATATAGATCTGCCTTCAAGAGGAATTAAGATGGTTCTCTCATGCAGCTAGTGAAGGGTTTTCATATTTATGATATATATTTTCCCATTTTATTCATCTTCAACTTTTTCTTTTTAATTTCAAATCTTAGCCAAGTCATTACTATAATGATGGAAGAATTGTTAACCTGCACTTGTTCCCCCCCCCCCCCCCCCCCCCCCTCTACTACTTAACCCTCTACTACTGTTCGGCGCGTTTTAATAAAGGATCTTTCAAATTTCTACAGTTGATGATGGAGATACCAAAATTAGGTTTCACACACACACACACACACACACACACACACACACACACACACACACACACACACACACACACACACACACGCACGCGCGCGCGCTCGCTTTCATACACACTCACAACCCACATGTACACACAAAATACGAAAATGCGCGCGCGCACTCTCGCATCACTCTCTCTCTCTCTCTCTCTCTCTCTCTCTCATGCGCGCGCGCGCGTGCGCGCGCGCACACACACACACACTGATGTACTGCGCTCATGCACTGTTGTGCACGCATGAACATAAAAATGTATATTCATCTGTGAACCTCAGAGTGTCTTTCTCTCTTTGGGTGTTGTTGATCATCAGACCAGTCTGTGATGTGAATTTGACTGTCACACACAAGTTGAAGTGAAATGTGAAAGCATCCCATACACACCTGATCATCCAACGCCCATGAGGTCTGTACACAGCCGCAGTTAAAAATTGAATAAGCATCGGGGGGAAAAACACACACAAACACACAAGCAAACAAAACAAATACATTAGCCTCCGATAAATGTGGACACCTGCTCCCAGCAACCGAACAATAATAAACACAGACATCAAATGTAAGCATCTGACGCTAGTTCATATGTGAACACCTGATTCTAATTAAAGCGCTGTAACCAGAGCCAGCAAGAAAATGCACACAGATAGGCAATTATTCAGTCTGTCCATCATAGATCGGTCCACTGTACTATTGCGCTCTTTCTATATGAACCTTGAAAATCTTGGGGGTGTGGGGTGAAGTAGTAAAGAAAAGAGAAAGATGACAGAAGAAGAGGAGGAAGAAGAGGAGGAGGAGGAGGAGAAGAAGAAAAAGAAGAAGAAGAAGAAGAAGAAGAAGAAGAAGAAGAAGAAGAAGAAAAAATACGACGACGACGAAGAAAAGCATAAAAGTGCAAAACAAAAGCGAGATCGACATTTGATTGTCTTTTTCCTGCTGGGGGGGGGGGGGGGGGGGGGGGGGGGGGGGGGGAGGGGAGAGATAGGGATAGGGGGACAGTAAGGCATATAATGCACCCATCATAACAGAAAAAAGAATGACCGCACCATTGATCTCACGCAGCCAAAGCCCATTTATTACCCTCCCAAAAAGTGTTCAAACTGTCGCAGTCTTGAAGAAAAAGGATACTCGAATTTTCCCATCAATCCAGATTGGTGCCCACAACTTCACAGTTTCTTCCCTTGGGGAACATCCCATCTTCCGGCCGAGTTTCCCTTAGAATCGATTCTGTGGTTCTAGCGTTCTCCTACTGACAGGCTGACATATACACCGATGCACGCCCAGCTCCGTGAGGCAGAAGTAATGACAACATACTTGCCCTGAGAAGTACGGATCTGTTGGGAAACTGGATTAAAGACGCACGATCTATTCACCATCAGCTGATGCGTGCTCGAGGCTCACAGAGTGCAATGCAATCAGCACATACATCAACAAACTGAACAGTAGGAATAAATCAGCTGGTAAGTTAAATAGCTGTTGTTTCCTTGATCGATAATTCAGATCTTTTTTCAGATCTTACAAAGGTTAACAAGTCAGTTTGACTCACTTTTGATGAAAGTGTGCAACCGCGCAATGAAAAGCACAGTGTGGGAAAAAAAGGAAGAAAATAGGTGGTGGGGGATGGTGGTAGTGGTGGACGGTGGTGCAAACACGTTTCCAACAACTCCTGAGGACACGCACAGAAAATGTACGTAATAGTCCTCACTTTCAGGGGCATACGACTCGGCAGCTTCTCTCTTCTGATTGTATTGTTGATCAGCTGTTTCTTCAGTGGCCGACAGCACTACTGCCCCCACTGTTTCCCTTCATTCCCCCTTCCCTCCACTTCTCCATCTTAACTCAAACCACTTTTCACTGCCATTCTGTTTCCAGCCTCCCTCCCGTAACCCCCATATTCCTTCTGAAGTGTCCTGATCTTGATCACTCTTGCTCTTTCTGCATATTGTGCAATGGCCACCTGTGTGCCTCTCGAGGCAAAAATTTCGACTCGGAGTTGTTGTTTTTTTTTCTCGAGCAGTTTGATGACAGTAGATGGCACAATGTCGTGTCAGAAAATTTTTGTTACGCCGCACTCGAAAATGATAAGCTGTGAATCAGCATCACTTAAACAAATCGATACACTTGATAATAGGGCAACATCATCAGCGTGTATAACATTGACTTTTCGGAATGTTCAAATAATGTTACAGTCTGTTTGAGTCTTCAAACAACAATGTCCGTTTGTTTTCATCAAAACGTAGATGATTCTTTTGAGATCAGTTAGTTTGGGGTATTTCATGATGAAATAGAAATCACCTTCTATGACATTCACGCCACTGACTGTGCAGAATTCATCCTCAGTAGAAGTTCAGTCTTTTCTGTCTTGTTCCTACATCAAAAATTAATAAAGAGTATATAAAAAAAAAAAACAGGAAGAAGAAGTGCTGTATAACCATGAAGCATTTTTGTGTTACCTCTCATTTTTTTATAGCCTAGTTTCTGCATCAACATTAAACAAAATGTAAATACAGAACAAGGAGAAGTGCTGTCAAATTATGAAGAATCCCCCCCCCCCCCCCCCCCCCCCCTCAAATACAACCTCTAAAAAAGTGTGGCCTCATAAGATGCTTTGTTCTCATTGCTGCTTTCCTACTATGGATGACAGCTACCATGTAAAGACCTGTGATCATGAGTCTAAAATATAGTATTGTTGACTGAAGAGATGTTCATTCAGAATATATCCAGCTCCCTTTTGCATGGGTATATCAAAATCCAGACGTCAGTGTCTCAAATGGTCATGGTGACTCACGAACTGATGCTCTCATCACTCCAACCTCCTCAACCATAAAATTGAAAAAGGCTCGTGTATCAGAGCCTTAAGATGACGCCATCTAAATTGAAAAGGCTTGTGTACCAAGGCCTTAAGATGGCTCATTCTACCTCCAGGCTAGTTGTGTTTGCACGCAAGAGACCAGCCACCATTTTTTAGATCAGAGGTCATGTAGGCCTTGAAGAGACGTTAAATCAGTTGGTGACTGACGTCCGTTCAGAACATGCTCGAATGAATTTGGAACAGAAGATGGTAACGGCCTCAGGCTTTCTGCCAAAGTATGGCCGAACTGCCACAATACAGGGTGAGGACTGACCCGATTCGTCAAGCCACGCCACTAATTTCGTCCCGGTATTTCAAGTGGATCAGAACCGATAGCAAACGAAACGTGCGTCATATTCTACAGCTGAGAATGGCCGTTTTGACCTTTGTGTTCCACACACAGCGGGTTATTTTCTGTGTCTGCCAAGTCTGCCCTGCAGCCAGCAAGACTCCGGTTTAGGCTCATGAGCTTTGACCTAAAAGCAGAGTATCGAAATGACAGCAAATACAGCTTGACTTGCCTGAAGCGAGGACAAATGATTTTCTTCAGTCATGACGTCTTGCATGAATTGGAAACATAAGTGCTAAAGCTCCGCCCCAAAAGCGTTGACAAACGAATTACAAGAAAAAAAAACAAGGCGCGTTTCGACCTCTTTGTCTTCTCCAGGCAAGATATACAACGCTCAGAACAACGAAAATGAGCGCGCAATCACTTATCTCCATCCAATTCTACGCCTATCTGGCGCCAAACTGGATGAAGGTAAGTGATTGTACGTTTCACTTTCGTTGTCGTGGGTGTTGTGTATCTTGCCTGAAGAAGACC
>JADBJO010003101.1:82500-85000 GCA_016801955.1 Conus betulinus
AGCTAACTGCTCGTAACAAACACACACACACACACACACACACACACACACACACACACACACACACACACACACACATGCACACACGCGCGCGCGCGCGCGTGAGCGCGCGCGCATGCATACACATGCTACTTCCCTAATTATGTCTAAAATCACTTTATGTGAATAGACGTTAAATTGAAGAACGAACACACACACACACACACACACACACACACACACACACACACACACACACACACACACACACACACACACACACACTCTCTCTCTCTCTCTCTCTCTTACGCCACAGTGCGACAATCTGTCAATATACAAAAAAAAAACACAGACGGAGGGAGACGAAGGCCTTGACCGATACGAACCAAGATATGTCTGGACTGGAAGTTGACACAGGAGATTGCAGAGCTCTGCCTTGGTTTAACACTTCATTGTTCGCTCGATCTGCGGTATGATCTGTATCCGCATCAACCTTACAGGTTTTCAGATTCAGGGGTTCGTTCGTATGTGTGTTTGCTTGTTTGTTTTGTTCGTTTGTTCGTTCATTCGTTCGTTCGTTTGTGTATCTGTTGAGATCCACAAATCGTTTCTTGAAAACGTTACAAAAAAAAATTAAACATGCCAATTTGATCATGGTGAAGAAGTGAAAAAAAAAACCCATGGT
This sequence comes from Conus betulinus, assembly GCA_016801955.1. NCBI lineage: Eukaryota > Metazoa > Mollusca > Gastropoda > Neogastropoda > Conidae > Conus > Conus betulinus. The sequence continues at coordinate 83,165 of JADBJO010003101.1, forward strand.
CCTTCCTTTGAAATAGATCCCAATTTAAATTCAAAATGTTCATCCTTGGGTCACGTTCCGTCGTTACGCCAAATTCTGTTCAAATAGTGTCAGCAGTTTTGTCGTGATCTTGCAGACACACATAGTAAGGGGAAAATACTAACAGATGCAGGTTAAAAAATATAAATAAAAAACCTCCTCTATAAATGTGATGATGATGATCATCATCATCATCATGGAGGTTCTGGGCGCCTGGTCTGATCAGTTGATTAGAACACCCAGGTGACATTCCGATGCTGACACACGGACATTTCTCTGCCCTTTATGGTCATCCCGGCAATATGAGTTTGTGTTAGACAGTTCCACTTCCCCAACTCCCCTCCGACATGATGTTCCCTGTCTGCCATATGAATAATGTTATATGAACTTTCTCAAACGCACCTTCCGGAATGATTTATCCTGTTTGCTATATGAATAGTGTTATACAAATTTCCTTCCCGACCTACCTCCCTTCCTTCCCCCCTCTCCCGCTCCCGGAATGGTTTATCCCGTTTGCCATTTGAATAGTGTTAAATAAACCCCCCCCCCCCCCCCCCCCCCTCCCTCCCAGAATGGTTTCGCCCGTTCGCCATATGAATAGTGTTATGCAAGTTCCCTTTACAACTCCCCCCCCCCCCCCCCCAACCCCCCACCCCCTGCTGCTCCTTTCGGAATGGTTTTCTTCGTTTGCCATCCGTGTAGTGTTATACAGCCCTTCCATCCACTGTCCTGTAACAAACATCAAACAAAAGCGCTTTCCCTAGATGTCAGGAAAGGTTGGTTTGTTTGCTATACATCACGCGTACTGTTAGGCAAAGCCCCGTTCTCCCACTCTTTTGGAATATTTTTTCCCTGTCTGTCATAGTATTCAAGCATAGAGACGTAGAAATCTGAATAGCAGAAAAAAAAAAAAGTTTACTATGACGATATCAAGTGCGAACACCATCTCGAACGAGCCCTGAGTGCTGAGAGAGAGAGAGAGAGAGAGAGAGAGAGAGAGAGAGAGAGAGAGAGATTTTGTAGAACCCAGCTGGCACAAACTAATGAGCAAGTTACGCATTAGACAATTCTATGCAGCAAAAAAAAAAAAAAAAAAAAAACAAAACAAACAAAACAAAAAAACCATGAAGACTGAAGACTGAAAAACACAACAATGCAGATGCTTGCACCAACTTCGATCCATCTACGCATATATACAAAAGCGTGCGTGCGTGCGCGCGGGCTTGTACACACACACACACACACACACACACACACACACACACACACACACACACACACACACCTCACGACGCGCGCGCGCGCGCGCGCGCGGGGCGTACACGCAAACACGCTCGTATCTAAAAACTTGCTGTATACACTTTAAGAAGTCCTTTGAGATTTGTCATTAAGTGCGATGTATGCATAGAGGGGGAAAAGCATGGCTTGACGGTTTGACCATCATTTGTTTTTTACAATCATCAGACTTCCGACAGTCTACTTCAGGTGCTTTCTCCTCTTCTCTTCCCCTTCCCTTCCCCTTTCCCTGGTTTTCTTCTTCTTCGGTGTCTTCTTTCCGCGTGCGTAAAGTTCACTTCCGAAGATCCGGTGTCTAAAGGTTAACCGAAGATCCGGTGTCTTAAGGTTAACCGAAGATCGGTGTCTAAAGGTTAACCGAAGACGCGGAGTCTACAGGTTAACCGAAGATCCGGTGTCTAAAGTTAACCGAAGATCCGGCGTCTACAGGTTAACCGAAGATCGGGTGTCTAAAGGTTAACCGAAGATGCGGTGTCTAAAGGTTAACCGAAGATCGGATGTGTATAAAGGTTAACCGAAGAT
>JADBJO010003101.1:132500-140000 GCA_016801955.1 Conus betulinus
CGCGTTTGTGTTTGCGTGTGTGTGTGCATGCGTGTGTGTGTGTGTGTGTGTGTGTGTGTGTGTGTGTGTGTGTGTGTGTGTGTGACCAAAAACAGAGGCGGAGACCGGGGCATACGGTTTGCGGAGGGAAAGGGCATCGGAACAATTGATGTGAGTGGTAGATCGCGTGCCAGGCTTCAACGGCCGCTAATGAAATATCTGTCTGTGTTCTGTTTCAAGACATCCTCCGCAAGAACAACAAGGGCAGCAAGGGCTGGCATCACTCCGCAGCCTGCACGGGTCCGAGGGTCACGTGCCTGGGGCTAGGGTCGTCTGTCACTTTCTTTTTTTTTCTTTTTTTTCTTTGAACCCACGGGCCTGGCAACGCGGCGGACGTGAGCGGAACCACACGAGAACATCGTTCCCTGGAGGTCTCCTTTACCACTCTTCTCGTGCCAGCCTGCACGTTGGACATTGGTTTATTTTTTGGCACCCATCGGGGGTAATTTGTGTGTCACCTCATGAGAAGTCCTGCTCCACTGAGTGAATATTGTGGATCGCCTGTGCAGTGTGTCTGTGTGTATGATTCCAGAGAATAGACTGACCCGGTAACAGATTTCAATATTCTTTCCCTCACCCCCGTCATTGTCTTTCTGTTTTTATGGCATACAGTTTTAGTGGCAAGCTGCTTCCACAGTGTTCATGACAAAAACTGAATCCGTCATTTAGCTGTGGCTGTCGTTATACGTTTCTGGGCAAGCAACATTTTATAGTGCTGGATGTTTCGTTAGTGACGTGTCTGTTACGTCCCACCTAGTGCTCCGAGATCGGGACTTTCTGGAAACATCTGTGCGGTGCTGTTAAGTATAGTATGCAATCTCATCTCCAGGGTCTGGCTGGTGAGTGACTCTTTAATGTGAGGCGTACTTTCTTTTTTTCTGGGTCAGGCACCTGTCCTCAGACAAAGATTCCATGTCGCAAATGACCTCTGGTCGTCAAGCTGTGTTACACTTTTAAACGACACTTCTCGTGCATACGGACCGAAATCGCAGCTCCGACTGTGCGTCTGTGTGGTGGTGCAAGCTTTATCTCCACGCGTCTTCGCTCGCTGTTTCTTTATTGGATTAATGCGCCATTTGAAATTTCTGAACGCTTTGTGAACGCTTTCTGAACACACACACAGAGTCAGTAGTCTGCCTCCCTGCCAAGTATTTACTGTGAACAAATCTCCAGTAAGTGACAAAAACATGATGTCTAAGCTGGATCCTGCGTCCCTCTTGAACAACCAAAATAAGGACTGTATGTTCAAGGTAGTGTTTGACAAATACATTGTGGGCGCCTGATTTTAAGGCAACTCGCTTCTGGTTAGTTGACAGTGGTAATCACTTTATTTGAATATCCCCTTCCATCACATGCATAGAAACAAAGTCGGTCTAAGACGCTAAGTGCCAGAGAAGCACTAGTCTTCGACGTGCTACATCTGTCTTCTCTTCAGAACTCCTTCTGCGTCTGCCGGAGCTTCCTGTCTTGAAGGTGCCAATAGTGTACCTCCAGCTTCGGGCTTCCTGTTCCTCGGAACCGCCGGGAACCCCCGTGGAATTAGCCTCAGACGTGACTAGACCAGTATATGCCGGAACACGTAAAGTCATTGCAATGAGTTGATTAGAAGGATGGACGTGCCACGGCGTTTTTTTTCACGCCCAGGATCGGCCGGCCGCTTCATTGAAAGAGCACAGGCAGCTCGCCAGGAAATGAAGAGGTAAAGGACCTCGACCAGGAAATTATGTGCCTTTCAGCGACGGAACTCCCGACAGAGGGATTTATGAGGTAAATTCCTGGAACCTCTGTGGCGTAAAGCCTTCAGCCTGGCTCTGTCCGTAGCATGTGACCGATTGATTACCGGTACACTGTAAGAGGTGATTAATCTCTTGCCACCCGTGTCTTCCTGTGAGAGGTTATTGATCTCTTGCCACCAGTGTCTTCCTGTGAGAGGTTATTGATCTTTTGCCACCTGTGTCTTCCCTGCGAGCTGGTTGTTTGATCTTGGATAAGTGCATGCAGACAAAAAGGTGAAATGACGCTCCAGGTTCATTCTTTTCCTATGGGGTCATTCGTGGACATTCAGAGACGTGAAGAATAAAAACGGGACCAAATCCAGAGAGCAACAGCTGTCTTATGAATTCGTCACTCCAATCAATACCATCACACAGCAATAAAACATCAGCAGCATCAATGGGATAGCAGACATAGCGTCAACAGGACGTGTTTTTTTTTTTCTTTACGTCAAATCAAAGCATAAAAGAACCAAGCAAAAACATCGAGAGAAAAGCAGCAATGATCACATGGAAGGACATTTTTACTTAACTGAAAACAAACAGAACAGAACAACAGACAAAGACAATACACGTAAGCAACTAATACACAACATCACAAATAGCGTCAAGAATCATTAAATCAATGAAAGACAGACACAATCAAAATTAAAACAAGGACAGCATCAACAATCAAAGCTCGTGACAGAAACGACTGCCGTTACCTTCAGCAACAAAAAATCTGATAGAAACGTCATCATCTCCAGCGTTAACAACCGAAACAACAGCAGCAGCATTTAGCCTACCAAGACATCAACGATGGGCGAAGAGTCGTATGACCTCAGCACACTGTACGCCGTGCACAAGTGGTACGCCGGAGTGTGCACGGCTACCTCAGCCTGCTGGTGTGTGTCTTCGGCATCCCCATGAACCTCATCAACATCACCGTGCTCACCAGACGCCATATGCGCACCCCCATCAACTGCATCCTCACCTGGCTGGCTGTCTCCGACATGCTCACCATGGCCAGTTACCTCCCTTTCGCCCTCCACTTTCTGCATTCATTCCCCTTGGGAACTCTCGCCAGAGAAGAACAGGTCAGATGTGTGCCATTTTGTTTAATTGTTTGTTTCTTTGTCCGATTTGTTTGACAGAATAGGACTTTTTAAAGTTATTGATCTGTTTGTCTATTTTACCATCTTCTATATTTTCAATCGTTATAATTAGTTAGGTTTTCTTTGTTGTTTTTGTTTTTGTGTGTGTGTGTGTGTGTGTGTGTGTGTGTGTGTGTGTGTGTGTGTGTGTGTGTGTGTGTGTGTGTGTGTATGTGTGTTGTTTTGTGTGTGATTTTTTTTTTAATGAACCCGTACATTGATTCGTTGTTTACGTCTTTATTTCTCTTTTTGTTCGTTTGGGAATTTGTTTGTAATGAATGCATTACCAAACTCCAAATTCAATTCTTGATTTTGTTGTTGTTGTTGACTTTTTCACTTATTAATTTGCTTTTTATACCGTTTTAATTCGGATACTGTTATACTTTGACTTTTTTACCTTTCTTTTTGTTTGGTTAGATTTATGTCTCCTTTGTGATACATTTTTATTTGTTGTTTTGCGCAAAATTGTCTTCTGTATCAGCGCGTTTTTTTTCTGTAGTGCACACATTTATCTTCTGTTTTAAAGATGTTATATTAGAGATTATTTTAGCAGCCCAGTAGCTCAGTCGGGCACAGCATCTGAATTTTATTAGTCAGAGGGTGAAGGATTCGTCGCCCCTATAGAGAGCAGCCCCCCCTCCCCCCCCCCCCCCCCCCCCCCCCCCCCCCCCCCCCCCCCCCCCCCCCCCCCCCCCCCCCCGCATTCTGGTCCATGCTTTAAGCTAATGCACAGTTCAGACGTCTGGTAGCTCAGCAGATGTGATGTTGCGTGTATGGACTAGTTTGCACGCAGTGACGCCACCTTGACGACATTCAAACTGTTATACCTTATCTTATACATTTTATTTTCTAATCTTCTGATTCACCCATGTACTCTTTTATTTCATCTTGATATGTGTTTTGTTCGACAAACTTTCATTCAGGTGGATTTTTTTTTGTTGTTTGTTTGTTTTTTGCGCATTTTGTCTGCTGTTTTGAATTGTTGTCTTCTGCTTTTATATTATTTCTCTCACTGTCTTTTATTGTTTGTTTGCTTATTTTCATGTCCTGTTTCCGTGTGCTTTTTCCCCTTACAGTAACTTGTTGGTGCATTTCAAAAAGTCTGTGTCCTACTCTGTCTTCTACTCAACATTGGACATTTTGTACATGGCAGTTTGTCACCCGTTGATGCCAGACTCACAATGAGGTGACTGCAGGTGGAAATTCAAATCAAATTAAAAGAAAAAAGTACAGTGCCTTCAAACGAAAGAAACAAACTACTAGACAAGGGCGACGCGTTTCGACCTCTTTGGTCTTCTTCAGGCAAGAGATACAAGATCTAAAACAATGAAAACGATGAACGAACAATTGCTGATCTCAAACTGGATACAAATTCCACATCCATTTTGCGCCCAATGTGAGAAGATATGTGTGTTTGTTTCTTCGCTTTTATGGTATCGTTTGTTGTTTGTCTTGCCTGAAAAAAAAAAAACCGAAGGGGTCGAAACGCGTCGTGTTTTCGTATAATTTGTTTGTTTTGTTCGGCGGAATAGTACGTTTTCGTTTTTTAAGTCCCCTTTGCGCTGCATTAAATGTTCCATGAGCAGCCTTGATCCCCCACTTCTTCTTCCCTCTATCCCTCCCCCCCCCCCCCCCCCCCCCCCCCCCCCCCCCCCCCCCCCCCCCCCCCCCCTTTTCCAGATTAGGTTACGTTAGGGGTGAATTTAACGTCCTATCGGCTTGAGGCCCTTAAGGACAAGAGTACTGCAGACGTAGGTCTGCATCATTGGTGGCAACTGCTGTCGCCAGCAGTAGTGGGTGAGTTGCGGGGGGTCATCGTCATCGTGTTTCTCTCCCTTTCAGAGCTCTTGTTCCTCTTGACCGTTGGTTCAATTCTGGCTGTTGGTCGACCGACGATGGGCGTCGGTGTACATTGCCTCCTCTCCCCCAAACTAGAGGTTGTCTTTGGGACCACCGGGGTGTCCTTATTCATGCTCGGGTGGCGATGGTCCTGTGCCGCGTGAGGCTGCCTCAAGGAGGGAGCAGGACAAACGTCGCTGGAGCGCTGCACGAGTCTCTAATATTCGGCAGGCATTCGCTGACTGCGGCCGTGAGGGCAATTTTTCATCCAGCCCCCATAAGGAGTGCCCCCATGCCTGCCTGACCCTCAAAACATGGTGATCCAAGCCACGGTGATCGCGGTCAGGCAGCGCGCCATCGCCGATCGGCCCACATCTCCAGGAGCCGTCCCCCGGCGACACAGGCTAGACCCGTCGTCACCCACATGGCTGGAAGGTTGACTGTGCCGCCCGACACTGACCTCTCACATCAGTGTCCCTCAAAGGAGAGCTGCCACCTCTCCCCTGAAGTCCACTGCTATGCCACACCCGCAGTGGATATGTGCCCCTACCCATAACTCACATCTCTTAAATCCCCATACCCATTCCCACTCTTTTGCCCCGTCCATTTCCACTTTCCGCCCACCCTTCCCCTCGTCTCTCTCTCTCTCTCTCTCTCTCTCTCTCTCTCTCTCCTCTCTCTCTCTCTCTCTCCTCTCTCTCTCTCTCTCTCTCTCTCTCTCTCTCTCTCTCTCTCTCTCCTCTCTCTCTCTCTCTCTCTCTCTCTGTGTGTGTGTTTGTGTTTGTTGTGTGTGTGTGTGTGTGTGTGTGTGTGTGTGTGTGTGTGTGTGTGTGTGTGTGTGTGTGTGCGTGTGCGCGCAACGCGTGCGTGCGTGCGTTTGCGAACAGGCGTTCTCAAACGCATGCGCATGTGTTAGGCTTACGGTTTTAGCTCAATATTGTCGAAGGCCTGACTAGCTTGTTGGGCTAATGCATAGATCAGACATCTGCCGAGTCCTATCCACGAGACCTTCTGCTTAAATCCTCTCAGTATAGTTATTGATTCATTGATCCATCAGCTGTAAGACCTTCTGCTTAAATCCTCTCAGTAAAGTTGTTGATTCATTGATCCATCAGCTATAAGACCTTCGTTTTAAATCCTCTCAGCATAGTTGTTGATTCATTGATCCATCGGCTGTAAGACCTTCGTCTTAAATCCTCTCAGCATAGTTATTGATTCATTGATCCATCAGCTGTAGATCCTACACACTGTGATTTTGTAGCTTAGCCGATGTGGTGTAGCCTATATGGACCAGTCCGCACGCAGTGCAGTGATACCTCACTGATGCAAATTTTCCCAAACTGTCACTTTTAGCAACTGTATTTCGAAATTTGTAAGTATATTCTGTTAATGTTTAATTAGAGGTGATAAAAGGCCAGTCAGCGGATTCGTTTACCCTCAGCTAGACATTCTTCAAGAAGAGTGAAGAGAAGAAATATAGCGTTATAAACAAAGGGGGTCAGTAATGAACAGAAGAATGCAAAGGGAAGCCGAATCAAGCAACAGAGAGAGGACATTGAGAAAATCTTGACAAGAACAGCACAAACAAACCTTTTTTTTTTAATTGTTAAAGACTTCACCAAACAAAGGCATAGTAAAGCCAGTATTATTCAGGAAGGAAGAAAGCATCATATGGACTGAATATTGCTCTGACCTCAACAGCAAATTGAGCAAAGGAGATGCAATTGCCAACAGCACAGGATTCGTCAAGTGACGATGACTCTCCAACACCCCGTGAGAAAGTTATAGCTGTAGCGAAACCGCTGATTTGTGGGAAGTAATGCGGCCATCAGCATCATCCCTGCAGGACTCTTGAAACATGGCGGAGATGCAGCAATATTGCTATCCATAATGCCATTTGCAGTAAAATCTGGCACATTAAGAGCAGTCCACGTTACAAACTCAATCGCCCTCCCCTCCCAAGAAAGACAATCTCCGTCTCTACCAGAACTATTAGACTGATCAGCCATGGCAGCAAAAATACTGCTCAAAACTCACTCTGAATAGCTTACATCCGCAAGTAGGTACCACTAGTATCGAAGAACAGACTGAAGTCTAAAAGCAGAAGTGTCAAGGTGCAAATGTTTTACTGCACACTCCCTCCAAAAACCAGATGGGAGTTCTACCACATCTTCAAAACCTTCATCTGAGTGTTTGACGAGATTGGCAAGACTATGGACCACAATGAAGAAATAAAAGTCGGGCAGAACCCTCGTCTACGCTTATCAACGCTAAACATCACCTGTACTAAAGAGCGACCGGTACAGTGCTTATACGGGGTGCGATGACGTGTGGTTCCATACTTCATTTGCAATCTGTTACGGCTACCTTCAAGAATTCACCAAGCTTGTTCAAAGACTGGATGAAACATCAAGGAGATACGGCAAGAAGTCACCACCGAGAAGCCTAAAGTGATGGTCAACCACACCATTTGATATAACTGTCCATGGACAAACCGCTGAACAGTTCATTTATCTGGAATCCACCTCAGCAATGAGGGATCTTAACCAGAAGCCCTGTCAAGGGATGCAAAGACAACGTCAGTACCACCAAGAATAGCACCTGTTCAGAAGGACAACAGTATCTCCATCAAACTCAAAAACAGGCCCGTGCCTGCACTGGCACATTCCACACTCCTGTAGACATGCAAGACAGGGGCCATCGCAGCAGATCTGCAA
>JADBJO010003101.1:145000-150000 GCA_016801955.1 Conus betulinus
TTTTCTTTTCTGGTTATACTAATATTGTGGCGTATATGGTTCGATGTTGTTACCTTTAAATGTGTTTAAACTTAAAAAAAAAAAAAAAAAAAAAAAACGTTTTTGTAGTTTCTATGTTACAGGTATTCAAAGTGTCTGGTGTCTGGAGGCTTACTGCTGACTGAGCGAAACTTTCGAATTGTTTATGAAAAATCTGACGTATAACGTGCCAGCAAATACGTACACAATATCACAGTAACCTTTCACGTTTCTGACGTGACTCAGGAAAGATAACTCCTTTTTTGTCGGAAATGTCCGCCTCGAAATGTGATTAATGGGGAAAGTTCTTGGATCGTGTGTTTTCGTCTGGATTGATGAAGTGGGCTCGCTGCACACGTACTCTTGTCTCGTCACGAGAACACGAGAAAAAATGACACATGAAGAAGAGGATCTGTGAAGCTGGGACGGCTACACGAAAGTCAGATAATGTGAACTTTCATGTGATAAAAGAAAGAAACACTTTGATCAATGCCTGAAGAAAATGAATGACTCATGTCTTTAACGTAAAAAGAAATAAATATCTCTCAAGTGTTTCGTTTACTCGCTCTCGGGTGAAAATTCAACATACAATGATTGTAATGATAGATGCTGATGGTTCTTCTGGTGATTAACTTTTGTAATCTGTGTTTATTCGACAGATTTAGAAAAGAGGGTGATACATAATATTGATTAGAATTTGTATGGGTTTGGGTTGGTTGACGTGAAGCTCTTTGCTTAGACAGTGGCAAACTTTGTTTCCGTTTCCGTCATTGTCAGGTTCAGTGGATTGAAACCAGCTGGACACGACGTGGCGGCGAGGTTGTTTTTCAATTCTAATCAATGAAATGGGCGGGCAGTGTTGCCCTCTTGTGCAAAAATACGACTGGGAGATGTGGAGTTCTCTTCCATCGCTGGGATGGTTTGCAATGCATTGAATCGCTGGGGATTTAGCAGAACCTGAAACATTCTGTGTTGTCATGGGCTTAAAACTTCTATCAGAAAGGGCTGAATGAAGAAATAAAGGCTGCCAGGAATGCTGCTGGCAGTGTTGAGGCTGTGGTAATGGTACAACAAGAAGGCTGTGGTAACGGTACTACAATAAGGCTGCGTGTGGTAACGGTACTACAAGAAGGCTGTGGTAACGGTACTACAATAAGGCTGTGGTAATGGTACTACAAGAAGGCTGTGGTAATGGTAATACAATAAGGCTGTGGTAATGGTACTACAATAAGGCTGTGGTAATAGTACTACAATAAGGCTGTGGTAATGGTACACAATAAGGCTGCTGTGGTAATGGTACTACAAGAAGGCTGTGGTAATGGTACTACAATAAGGCTGTGGTAATGGTACTACAATAAGGCTGTGGTAATGGTACTACAATAAGGCTGTGGTAATGGTACTACAATAAGGCTGTGGTAATGGTACTACAATAGGGCTGCGGTAATGATACTACAATAAGGCTGTGGTAATGGTACACAATAAGGCTGTGGTAATGGTACTACAAGAAGGCTGTGGTAATTGTACTACGATAAGGCTGTTGTAATGGCACTACAGTAAGGCTGTGGTAATGTACACACCATAAGGCTGTGGTAATGGTACTACAATAAGGCTGTGGTATTGGTACTACGATAAGGCTGTTGTAATGGTACTACGAATAAGGCTGTGGTAATGGTACACGATAATGCTGTGTAATGGTACTACAATAAGGCTGTGGCAATGGTACTACGATAAGGCTGTTGTAATGGTACTACAATAAGGCTGTGGTAATGGTACACAATAAGGCTGTGGTAATGGTACTACAGTAAGGCTGTGGTAATGGTACTACAGTAAGGCTGTGGTAATGGTACTACAATAAGGCTGTGGTAATGGTACTACAATAAGGCTGTGTAATGGTACACAATAAGGCTGTGGTAATGGTACTACAGTAAGGCTGTGGGTGTAATGGTACTACAATAAGGCTGTTGTAATGGTACTACAATAAGGCTGCTGTAATGGTACTACAATGATAAGGGACGTTCAAATAGCACACATTCAAGATATAAACTTTTGGCGTCACAGAATTACTTTAAGACATGCACTCATCAGCTCATCTTCAAACCTACAGTGACATATATGTAAAACAGAACATTCATACAAACTGTACGTGTTTATACATGCCTATATCATGCATTCGTGTTATAGAAGAAACATGCTTCGAAACTTTTTTTCTGAAATCTAATAAGAGAATCGGCATATCTAGGAGACAGCGGAAACGACACAAGCTGTGAAAAGTGTGCATTCATTCACACAGGGGCACTGGTGATGACGTTCAAGGAACCAGTGTCTCATTTGAGTGGACGTACATGACGAGGGTTAACTTTTCCAACACCGGGGTTGCTGTTGTCATTGGATGCCAGACAGAGATTGGCAAATTTTCTTCAAACTGGCTGTCTCGGTAAACCGGGTCAGAACCAGGAACACTGGAAGAGTAAGGATCCCAGTAGCATTAACAGTCTGAGAGTGGGGGGCAACACGCCATGTTTAGGGTGTTTCAGCTCCTGAGAGCAGTTCTGGTAGCATAAAAAATGTCAGGGATTGTTTCCCCTCAGTTTGTGGAAGAATATATACAGCAGATTTCTTGGAGATGAAGACACCAGTACATTGACGAAGGTGATTGATGATAATACATATGGTGAATCACTTCCTGTAGAACAGATTGAGTGCGTGGGCCACGTGTAAAACAGATCATGTACGCGTCTGCGGAATCTCAACACAACGTGTGGACCAGACCTCTTGCTGAAGATAAACCTATTGGAGGAACGGCAGACTGACTGACTGGTGATCAAATTGACGAACCCAGGCTGATTATGCTAATGCGGTCACAACCGAAAAAGCTTAGTGGAAACGAGAGCGGTCGTGTGGGTCATCTGTTGTAACAAAGGATCAAGTGGTGACAATGTAATTCATAATGTATTCTGCATCTAATATATACACAAGCACGCTGAAGCCGTATATGGCTCTGCGAGCTACAAGATCAGGATGAATCCATCTACTACGGTGATAGGTCTCCTGAAACGAACTAAAAGACGTAGAGGAAAACATGCAGCAGCTGCTACAAAAACAAAAAATCGATCAGTTTCGGATAATTTCATTCAATAACAATGATTCACGACGATAATATATTGATTGAAAGCTGGCTTGCTTGAAAGCTGGTGCGTACATTTGACTCTGAAGGAAAAGACCTCAATGTCTCAACGAATTTTTATTGTTTTCAATGAGGGCTACAAAAAGACCGTTTCGCACATCAAGGGTCTGGTCCAATTTGAGACAATATAATTCGCAGACAATTCATTTTTTCTTTATGTCCAGGGTGATATGATTCTGTCAGTATGAAAACAATAAATAGGAATAGAAGTTTTGTTTTAATATGATGTAAATACACATACAATGTGTCATACTGTGTGGAGTTGCTTTTGTATTTAAATAATTCAATCTGCAGTATGTTTAGTGCAACACATAATTAAACAGAGTTTTTGTTAACATTAGACATACTTCTAGTGCTGTATATACGTGGGAGGTAAATATCACTTTATACAACACTGTTATGACAGGATATAAAATGCGATTCTTAGCTAGGTAGTGCTGCGTCTCTCTCTCTCTCTCTCTCTCTCTCTCTCTCTCTCTCTCTCTCTCTCTCTCTCTCTCTCTCTCTCTCTCTCTCTCTCTTTGGGTGTGTACGCACGTGTGTGTGTGTCTGCGCGGGCGCGCGCGTGTGTGTATATGTGTGTATGTGTCTGTGATTGTGTGTGTGTGTGTGTGTGTGTGTACGTGCTTGCCTGCGCGTGTATGTGTGCGTACGTGCATGCGTGCGTGTGTGCGCGCACGCGCGTGTTTGTGTGTATGTGTATATGTGCATGCGTATGTGCGTGTGTAGCTATGATGATTGTAATTACTCAAAATCACGTGTCAGCTGCATTATGTCCATGTAAGCACATGCCTGATTGGTTCCTTTCTCATGCTGTTCGGACTGATCGACAGTCATGTGACCAATGGGCTGTGCTGTTTGTATGTGTGATGGGATCGTTCCAGCCGTGTCTTTCATCAGACAGACCTGTTGTATTCTCTGCGTGTAACTATGTATCTGACTAGTTTATTCACCCGCATTGGCCACGACAATTCACTTGCTGGTTTGTGTGATTGTTTATTGAGTGAGCAAACAACTGTAATTTTCTAGGATTTACATCTGATTATGATTACGGTGCGCTCGCTCTCTCTCTCTCTCTCTCTCTCTCTCTCTCTCTCTCTCTCTCTCTCTCTCTCTCTCTCTCTCTCTCTCTCTCTCATTAGATTTCCTCCCAGTTTTTTTTTTTACTAATATATGTTTGTAGGTAATTTTACCGGCCACACCGACTAGTTTTCGCCATTTTAGTTCTTCACTTATCGGGATTCATTTCCGTTCAGCCCTCCGTGCCTTCTCCGTGTCCTAATTAGTCAGTTATCATCATCAAGACGCTTTTCGGTCACTTAGTCGGTGAGAGCCAAGCATTTCTGTGAAGCCACTAAAATGGTGTTCAGAGGCGCCTGTTTTGAGTATAGATAGGAAAGATACCATCTAAAACTTTCCCCCCTACTAAACCCACCCCACCCCATCCCTATCCCCATCATATCCTTTCAATTCTAGCTGACGACACCGATTGGTAGACCATGGTGCCAGACCGAATCCACTTGCTCTATGATACGACAATACTTTCATTTCTAGTGACAGTCTCAGTAAATTTCCCTCTATGGAAACCTTGATGGGATTCACCACTGGCACGAAACTGGACATGAGAGGGGGGGGGGGGGGGGGGGGGGGGGGGGGGGGGCGGTAGGGGGAGGGGAGAATATACCAAAATTGAGGTCAGCATGCGAGCAGAGCATGAAGGGCAATAGATGTCTAAGTAGTGTCTCTTTTTGTTTCCTTGTGTTTTTTTTTTTTTTTTTTTTTTTTTTTTTTTTTTGCT
>JADBJO010003101.1:152500-155000 GCA_016801955.1 Conus betulinus
CAGGTTTGAGCATATCTGCGTTGGCGAATGTCGCTAGAACACATGTACACGCACACACACGTACACACACTCACGCACGCAAACGCACGCACGCACGCACGCACACACACACACGCGCGCGCGCGCACACACACACACACACACACACACACAAAAGCGCGCGCAGGACAATCTGAAGATGACAGCACATCAACATGAAACACAGCACAACACACAGATGATGACTGCATATCTACGTGATGTAGAAAACTCGTGGAGAGCGTGGCAGCAGAGAGTCCTCAGAAGAGAAACCACTTCAAGCAGGTGTTTCGGCCCTTATCTCCTGACACTCTAGGGGGGTTGGGCCACACCCGGTTCATGACTCCGGATGTCTCTCTGCTGCCCTTTTTTCCCATCTTGGGATGAGCCATGACTGGGATTCGAACCCATGCCCTTCTGGACATGCTCATTTCCACTTAATGACTCGCGCACTAACCACTGAGCCACAGGGACACCTGATATTTGTAGGAAAGTTAAGCCTTATGAAGTTCACTTTTGTTCCTCCTTGACCAGATCCAGCTTGAACACCTCTCTGCCGCTTCTGCCATTGCTTTCAGGGCTTTGGTTTTTCCCTCCCTGCAACTGAGAGCTGTTTCATGAGGCTGCATGCAGACGTTCCCACAAACCCCCTAGCTCCAATTTCTGCAGTGAGGACTTTGACCTGATAGCCTTCTCTCCTCAGGCTGTTTGCCAGATCAGCATACTTTTCAGTCTTGTAGATCTGAGCTGCCTCCATTCTGTTCTCATATGGCACCGTGAGCTCGATCATGATCAGCCGCTTGGTTGACTGAGAGTGTAATACTATGTCTGGTCTCATGCCATTCTTGCTGATAATCTCTGGGTGACTATTCCATTCTGGGAGGTCTGCTGCTGTGCACTCCCAGTCATCTGCCCCGTCCAGCAGACTCTGCCTGCATGTTCCGAGTGGCACTGTTGTTCTTGGCCATGATTCGCTGCCTCCTGCCGTGAAGAATGTTGCGGGTGCTTTTGGAGTCCTGATTTTCCCTTTTGTGGTGTTGGTACTAGCCCAGACTACTTGTACAATCTCTTTGAGCACTTGGTTGTGCCTCCATGTGTACCTTCCTTGAGCCAGGGCTACTTTACATGAGCTTAGGACATGCTCCACTGTTTGTTTTTCATGGCAAAGGGGGCTCACCCAGTTGAAGAAACTAGAATGATAAATGAAAATAAATGATATAGAAAAGAGCATATATATGATGATTGTATATTAACGGGATGTATACAGAGCACACTGAAGGCGCGCTTAATAACGTAATATACAGCAGAGCATGCAGAAGATGAGGCCATACTATCATCCTACCTAACAGAACACACAGAATATGATTTCATATCAACATGGTGTATGGCAGAGCAGCGAGAATATGATGCCATATCAACCTGATGTATAACAGAACACACAGACTATGACTTAATGCCTTCGTGTACCCCTGTGGGCAGATCGGGTCCAACCACACCGTGTGGGTGATGGAAGACCTCCAGCTGGCCACGGCCCACACCAAGCCCATCGTGCTGGTCAACCTGTGGGTCTACTCCCTGCTGGCCAAGCTGCTGCCCTGCGTGCTCATGGTGGTCTACGGGGGACTCTTGCTCACCACACTGCGCGCCAACCTGCGCCAGAAGCTGCGCCGGATGTCCACGAACTCCTCCATCAGCAGCAAGTCCGGCACAGACAACTCCCGCACCACGCGCATGCTGCTGGTGGTCATCGTGCTCTTCGTGGTGACGGAGCTTCCGCAAGCCGTGCTCATCTTCCTCAGCGTCAACATCCGGCACTTCTTCTCCAACGTGTACGTGCCGCTAGGGGATCTGATGGACATGCTGGCCCTGATCAACAACGGCGTCAACTTCGTGCTGTACTGCTCCATGAGCAGGGATTTTCCGCAACACCCTCATGGCCTTGATGAGGTCGGAGCGCCGTCCGAGCCACTTCCGGGCCAGGTCCAACTACAGCCAGGCCTCCAGGTCGTCTGCCAACGGACACATCTCCATCAACGGCTTCACCACCCCGACAACTAACGGGGAAGCGGAGCGGTCTCATTCGGTTCTGGTGGTCAAGCTGTCCAACAGCAGTGCCCCTGAAACTGTGTGTACACAGTGCAAGACGTGATAGACACTCGCTCCTCTTTTTTCAGGGTCGTCCGTTCAGTCCCTCTGAGATGGGCGACGGCTGATGTCATGTCTTCCCAGCAATGGACGTCTGTTGAGTCAAGGGCGTTTCATTTTTATTGTTTGTTTTGTTTCTCTCAGGCGTTTCCTGGACAAGCACTTATGACTTGAATACTGTGCGGCTGATCCCAGCTGCGTGCTAGGCTGACTTTTTCACAGTAGGATTTGAGTCCTTTGGGACTGTTCTGATGAAAAGTCATGTGGACATTTATGTAAAAGGTGACGTCCAGAAACACCAGGGTGAAACGACTGTTCTCACAGCCCCTTTTTAGCC
>JADBJO010003101.1:157500-162500 GCA_016801955.1 Conus betulinus
AGGCGGCTGGATGACGAATCTTCGCATTTTGGGTAATGGCGCCCTCAATGATGAGGAGATCAGAACAGCCCCCAGGACAGTAAAGAACACTGAGTCCCCTGAGATCGATGGAATAACGGCGGAAATGCTTAAAGGTGGTGGTGACTGCATCGTCCCTTGGATGTGCAGTCTCTGTAACCAGTAACTCCGGCGTCGTCCCAGAGGATGGGAAGAATGGCGAAATCGTCTGTATTCAAAAAAAAAAAAAAGTAACCTCTCAGAGTGCGACAACTGGAGAGGAGTTACTCTACTGTCAATACCAGGAAAGTCTGCCAGGTCATCCTCAACCGACTGCACGACGTAGTGGACAATGAGCTCAGGGAACAACAAGCAGGATTCCGCCCGAAACGATCCTGTGTGGAACAGATCTTCACACTAAGACAGATAATCGAAAAGTGTGGAGAGCACCAAGTGCCCCTGGTCGTCAGCTTCATTTACTTCATCAAAGCATTTGACGCTGTCCACAGACCATCATTGTGGAAAATCATGAAAACCTACGGCATCCCAGAGAAAGTTGTGTCGGCCAGAGAGCAGATTTACACATAACTCCAAGTGCAGAGTCAGGATGGAAGATGGCTACAGTGACTGGTTTGAAGTTGTCATCGTGTGTAAGGCAAGGTTGTATCCTCTCCCCTCTCCTCTTTGCACTTGCCATTCACTGGGTATTGAAACACGCAACCCAAGGAAAGGGAATCAAGTAGACAGAAGGAAACAGCCTCTCAGATTTGGATTTAGTCGATGACATTGCCGCTCTTGCAAACACCACTCAAGATCCGCAAGTGTTTGTAGACAATATCAGCAAGTTTGCGGGCAACATTAGTCTCATTATCAGTGCCAAAAACACTTAAAAAAAAACATGCTTACCGGTAAACACCAAGGGCCAACAGACGTTTTCATTGATCAAAAGCAAGCGGAAGAAGCAGAGAACTTTACATACCTAGGCAGCTCCATCAACAATGCCATTGACATCGACCACGAACTGAAGTATCGTATTGGGAAGGCAACATCATCATTCAATCAGCTGAACAAAATATAGAACAGCAAGAAATTCTCCCTTGGCATCAAACTGAAATGTTATTACTCCAGTGTGATTTCAACGCTGTTATATGGCTGTGAAATCTGGCAACTGAAGACCACCCAGGAGAAGAAACTGAACATTTTTGATACTAAGTGCCTACGTAAGATCTTGGGCACCAAATGGTCAGACTTTATACCAAATGAAGACGTCAGGGAGAAGTCCAAACAGCTCCCCATGTCAACCATCGTCTGCGGACGGCGCTTCCACTGGCTGGGTCATGTCTTGAGATTACCCTCTTCAAGACCAGCAAACCAGGACCCCAGCAGGCCAGAGAAAAAAAGAAGATGACCCAGGATGAGCTGGCGACAGACAGTGGAGAGAGACCTCAGACTCGTTGACAGAGGATGGAGTGACACTACCAAACTGGCTGAGGACCGTGATCAAGGAGCGCCTTGACTGCCTCATGCGTCGCAAGACGCGGGAGCATCTAGGTCTGAGCAAGTCTAAGTAAGCATACAACGGCCATTCCATGTGGTCTCAGCCCCCTCCCTCTCCTCTCCCTCCCCCCCCCCCCCCTCCCCCCCTCCCCCCTCGCGAGAAAATGGGAACTCGATGACATATCAAAAGTATGATCCTAACCTTCATTCATTACGGTAAAATTACGATAATTTAGTCACAAAACGAGGTGACTTAGGGCGGAAAATAAAGTGATTTTGAAAAAAAAAAAAAAAAAAAAGTGGGGGGGGGGGGGGGGGAGGGTATTTGTTCCGCCAGACGATACAGACAAACCAGATCACAGGACAAAACACAATGCACTTCGACCTCTTGGTCTTCTTCAGGCAAAAACAACCCATATTCAGGACCTTGAAAACGACGAACGAGCAACCACTTATCTTCTGTGTTATATGCGCTGCATGCGTAGTTAGGGACTGTGGCGCTGACCTTCAGTCGCTCATCTTGACTGACTGCCCACTCGTTCATATCATCGTTATGAAGATACAAAAAGAACATGAATTGAGGTAAGGGTTGAGCTTAGAGTAGAAAGTATGCACGTTTGTCTGCATCGCCTGGCGGAACTAAAAATACCCATCCTTTTTTTTTTCTAAATGAAATAATCTCCTGGCGGAACTAAATACCCATCCTTTTTTTTAAATGAAATAATTTATCTCAGATCATGTCTTTCAACAAACTCACCATGAGGTGAGGGCTGGGGGTGGGGGCAGTCGGTATTGCCATCCGTATGTTGAATCAGAACAGGCACCAGGTTGACAGCGCAGGGCAGGGGAGGACAGGCCGAGTGTGTGTGTGTGTGTGTGTGTGTGTGTGTGTGTGTGTGTGTGTGTGTGTGTGTGTGTGTGTGTGTGTGTGTGTGTGTGTGTGTGTGTGTGTGTGTGTGTGTGTGTGTGTGTGTGTGTGTGTGTGTGTGAGTGTGTGTGTGTGTGTGTGTGTGTGTGTGTGTGTGTGTGTGTGTGTGTGTGTGTGTGTGTGTGTGTGTGTGTGTGTGTGTGTGTGTGTGTGTGTGTGTGTGTGTGTGTGTGTGTGTGTGTGTGTGTGTGTGTGAGTGCAGAGCTGAGCAGAGAGAGAGAGAGAGAGAGAGAGAGAGAGAGAGAGAGAGAGAGAGAGAGAGAGAGAGAGAGACAGAGAGACAGACAGACAGACAGACAGACAGCGAGGCAGAGAGACAGAGAGTAGAGTAGGTCGAGTGCTCAGGCAGTCAGGATGGTCATCTTAAGAACAGCGCCACAAACCCAACAATTCCCCACCACAAAACCACGTAGACGGAACCAGAAGAAAAAATAATCTAAATGACAACAGACCCAGGCAAAAAACGCATACAAAGGTAGTAAAGTCGCCAGCCGTAGAATAAGTATCCTCAAGGTTCATCATTGTTCGCATAAAGACAAGGCAAAAATATCAACGAAAATAAAGGGGATCACGACCATGGAAACGAAGAGCGACGACGTTGATGATGTCCTTGATAGTCGTTGCCATCATCGCTTCATTTTCATGATAGTCGAACCTCAAATCTGTCGTTTCATTCTGTCAATGAGGGGACTGAAAATGTACGATCTGTGAGTGTAGCCAGGAGTCACTGGGACTGTGGTGTCAAACTGAACGGCTTATCTTATGGATAGTGTGTGTGTGTGTGTGTGTGTGTGTGTGGTGTGTGTGTGTGTGTGTGTGTGTGTGTGTGTGTGTGTGTACGTGTACCTGCGTGCGTGCGTGCGTGCGTACATGTGCTTGCGTGCATGCACGCGCGCTCATGTGTGTGTGTGTGTGTGTGTGTGTGCGTGTGCGTGTGAGTGTGTGTGTGTGTGTGTGTGTGTGTGTGTGTGTGTGTGTGTGTGTGTGTGAAATATGTGCGAGCATCGTTGCAGATTTAAAGGCACAGTCATTTTCCTATTGTCTTCCGGTGTTTTCTTATCTGCTCCTAATCTCTGTCTGTCTGTCTGTCTGTCTGTCTGTCTGTCTGTCTGTCTGTCTGTCTGTCTCTCTCTGTCTCTCTCTCTCTCTCTCTCTCTCTCTCTCTCTCTCTCTCTCTCTCTCCCTCTCTCTCTGTCTCCCTCTCTCTCTCTCTCTCTCTCTCTCTCTCTCTCTCTCTGTGTGTGTGTGTGTGTGTGTGTTTGTGTGTGTGTGTGTGTGTGTGTGTGTGTGTGTGTGTGTGTGATTCGGATTCGGATATCGGATTCGGAATTCAGAATCCCGTTTAATCATTTAGGCCAAGGCCCCTTATGAGGGGAATGTGAACATCAAAAGAGCATTGAAGCAGCGCTAGTTGACTTTAAAAAAAACAAAAAAAAAAAAAAAACATAACAATGGTAATACAAACAAAATTCTTAAGATGTGGCAGTTTCTCTGAACTTGTATGCCTTTGAAAGAAACATTGAAAGACCTCTAACAACTTCAACTGATTGAGAAGACATTAATAAACACAATTAAAAAAAAACACGGTTGACTATAATATTTAGGTTTGATGAACTTTTCACGAATACCATTAAGAACTGGACAGCAAAGAACAAAAATGTATTTCATCTTCTTGTGCTACTTTACATAATGGACAAATCAAATCCTCGTTGTTAGCCATTCTGTATCTATAAAGGTGCACTTTTAATTTCTGATATCCTAATCGAAACCGTGTTGTGTAACATACTGTAAATGTCTATCAATATTAGCGGTCAAATATGGTTTCAAATCATGCACACTGCAAAAATTGGTATAGAAACTAAATCTATCACTATTGTGAATGTGGTCAGACCATTTTTGCCATGTACAATCTATTAATCGTTGCCTGAAGATACTTATAAATGCTTTGATATTTCCCACCCCCTGATTTAACCAGACATATCCAAACCCATATTCTGTCTGTCAAACAAATACGAACTTTGGAGGCCCAGTTTATTTTTTTTTACCTTTAGAGTCCATATCTAGAAGCATATTGTAGGCTTTTCTAGGAATTCTATCATTACCCATTTGCAATAATTTAAGCCATATCGAATGCAAATTAACAGCAGATAAAACAAATATTGGGTAGCGATTAGTTTCTCCGTATATCACATATCATTCGGCGTACGTCTGTTTACACCAAGAAACTTTTTTTTAGAGCAAATAAATGTACAGATTCGCAACAAGTAGCAGCTTTGTCTAAGCCCCATAATTCAGAGCCGTAAAGTACAACGGGCTGTACTTGGGGTATCAAATAACTTAATGAATACTTTAAAGGATGTATTATTCAAAAAACATACAACTTTTTCATAATACATAGTAAAGCATTCTTTGCCCTACTTGCCAAATCTTTACAAGCACCTGTGAAACTCAACCGTGTAGAAAACATTATACCTAAATACTTGTATGCATTAACAACTGGCATATCAACATCACCATAAACCCATCTTCCCTTGCACCAAGATAGCCCCCCTTACGAAACACAATGATATTGCTTTTG
>JADBJO010003101.1:167500-172500 GCA_016801955.1 Conus betulinus
CTTTCAAGCTGCAAACTAGACCGGTATGTAGAATACAGCGTTAGTGCATGTCTGTATTGAAAGAAAATTAAATATTTTACTAATTGTGCAGCAGTGTAAATTGCATGTGTTAAACCTGCCACTAGATGGAACGGCTTTCTCAGTTTTACCATCTGCGAGCGCTTGGAGCAAAGCGTACCCAGCAACATTTCATTCAACTTCTTCTTAATGATGCCATACACAGTTGGACATAGGGACACATATGTATATTCTTCACTCAGTGGCTTTTACCTCTCAAGTCTAAATCATAGAACTTTTTTAGATCATGTTTCGTAGCAGTCGGTCATTATCAACTTTTAGGCATAAAAGAGAGAGAGAGAGAGAGAGAGAGAGAGAGAGAGAGAGAGAGAGAGACAGACAGACAGACAGACAGACAGACAGACAGACAGACACAGACAGACAGACAACACACACACACACACACACACACACACACAGTCAGACACACACACACACACACACGCACACACACGCACACACACACACACACGCACACACACACCACACACACACACACACACACACACACACACACACACACACACACACACACACACACACACACACACACACACACACACACACACACACACACACACACACACACACACACACACACACAACACACACACACACACTGACAGAGACAGACAGAGTGTGTGCTGCTATGTCCTGCTAACAATCATTCTAAAATATTTGTTGATATTTTTTCACAATCAGGATTGCCCGCCCTTCATCACGATGTATGTCAAAGTAACGTCATGCGCGAACTCCTATCAGCCATGCCAAGCGTAGTGGACGTAGTACTCCTCTCAAAGTAAACTCACACCTGACTGGATTGCAGCTTCCGCACATGGCAAGGGTACACGGAAGGGAAATACTCAAAGAACGCCACACACACACACGCTATGACACACCTATCATGATCTGAGTTTGACTGTGAAGGGTGGATGAGCCGGGTGGCTCCCAGAATGTTCATTACGGGAATTTTGACAAACGCCAAACAAGTAAACCTTCTGTACTTTAAACGACAAAGTACTGTACAAAGCATGGACAAAAGCCACAACACGAGCGATATTCTCTGCATTAAAGAAAACAAAATGTTGTAGACCACGGACAAAAGACAAAACACGGACAACATTCTTCACTTTAAAGAAAACAGTGGTTGTAGACACCACGGACAAAAGCCAAAACACGGACATTTTCCACTCCAAAGAAACAGAGTGGTTGTAAACACCACAGACAAAACCCAAAATACGAACAATATTCTCCACTTCAAACAAGCTGTGTGTTGTATACACACAAATCCCAAAACACGGACATCCTTCTCCATTTCAAAGAAACAAGATTGTATAGACCTCATGGACAAAACCCAAAACACGTACAACGCTACTTCAGACAAAATCGGGTTGTAGACGCCATGGACAAAAGCCAAAATTGCGGACAACATTCTCCACTTTAAAAAAAAAAAAAGGTAATGTAGACACACAAAACAAGAAAAAACATTCTCGCCATCAAACAAACAAGGTAACGAGGTATTGCAAATAACCAAAAGCACCCACCAGCAGCATTGGACCCACGCAGACCACAAACAACATTCTCCCTATCCAGCGAGGACGTTGTAGACTATTCGGACAGCAGATAGATTGAAATCGGGATTTCCACCACCTTTTAGAAACCCACCTAGAGATTTTGAAATCGGGATTTCAGCCACCTATAAGGAATCCTCCTAGAGATTTATGAAGTAACTCAAAAAGCCAAACAGACAGGACAGGCTGACAAAACAAAGCCAAGGTATCATGTCTTTATCTCTCCCATCTCTGTATGTTCCATAAATAAAGAATTCTGTAAATTAAGAGATGTATAGCAACATAAAGTAGATTTTGAAAATCTCTAAATATCTAAATATCTAGCAGCCCTTCAAAGACACGGTTCCTCGAATATTAAATAGTACACACACACACACACACGCGCGCGCGCGCGCGCGCGCACGCGCGCGCACGCACGCACACACGCACGCACGCTCGCTCGCTCTCCGAAAAAAAACGAGAAAAAGCGCGAAAACGCTGTATGCAATTTCAGTTTTCAAGGGAATCTTCAGGCTATTACGGAAATAAATCCGTTGTGGACAATACGTTACAAGAAAAGACCGTGCAAGTCAAGATAAACGGTTCAAGGCGCGCCGATACGAGTCAGCACAGCTTGCTATGCCTGCTCACCATGGACACACACACACACACACACACACACACACACACACACACACACACACAGAGAGAGAGAGAGAGAGAGAGAGAGAGAGAGAGAGAGAGAGAGAGAGATGAAGCTGAACGAACGGTAAACTCCACGTAGGACTGGTTTGGAGTTGTGTGTCCTGTGTTCTCCCACGACAGGAGAGATAGTTTCCATGCTTACTAATTACTTATTGTTCATTATTGCTGGAGATTTCCCTTCACTCCATCGTACTGAATCGTTTTCTAAGGTTTGTCACGTTCAGTTCGTCCCTAACATGACTTTTTCAGCTGTAAACAGAGACTGAAACGGCTGAATCTGTTTCTGCTTAGCCACTGTCTTATTCTGCGCCCCTTGTCGTCGTTGTTCAGTTTGATATTAAGGTTGCTGTAGTTGTTGTTGTTGTTGGTGGTGGTGGTGGTAGGTATTTTTGTTGGTGGTGGTGTTTGCATGTTGTTGTTATTGTTGTCGTTATTGTTGTTGTTGTTGCTGTTGTTGTTGTTAATAAATATGTAATTGTTGTTGCTTCTGTCATTTCTTTCAGTGTCCACATGCTTTCTCGTTAGTTTTGGGGGTTTTTTTGGTGACTCTACACACAACTTTTGCAATTCTTCAGTTGCTGACTCGACTGTTCCTATGTGTCACTAGCTAAATTGTAGACACTTCTATGGACATCAGAGCCCATTCAACAGCGTTGTTGGTCTGGCGGCTTTCTTTCTTTCTTTCTTTTTAACAAGTTATACAGTTAAATTAATTGATCTTTGGTGAGAACATAAGTGAACGACTGGCGATTCAGATATATCCTAGCCAATCGGCCTTCACAGTTTAGCAAATTAAAACAAAAACTGTATCCTTTTATTTTTCTTTTTTTCCTGTTCTTTTTTTCTTTTTTTTCCTTTTTGTTTGTTTTTCTCTTACTTTTTTTGTTTCGATTTTGTTTGTTTGTTTGTTCGTTTTTGTTTTTGTTTTTGTTTGTTTTGTTGCAGGCCCATCTTCTGTACCACCTCAGTGGCACCGCATCCACGTCGTTCATTCCCCCCACCCCCCCCCCCCCCCCCCCCCTTCCGTCCGCAGCCAGAGTCCGTCCAGCCCGCCACAGACCCGGCATAGGCAATCCACGTGGAGCAGTCAATGTCAAGTCGTCAAAAGGCAAGCCACCAGTGAAGACACTGCTCTGCTGCCGAGTCACTTCGGTGATGTTCAGTGTGTCTGTTCTCTTCCAGTGAAACACGTTGTACACCCACCTACTAAGCCCCCTAGAGACGACAATAATTGCTTTGCCGCGGAGCCGGCGTGAGCTCTCTCTCTCTCTCTCTCTCTCTCTCTCTCTCTCTCTCTCTCTCTCTCTCTCTTGTGGACGCCACCACATCCGTCCAACGTCAGCTCCCATGAATTTGCCGATACCGACGACCCCGACGGAATCAAACCAAGGCCATAGACGTAGAGAGGACGTCGAAACTGATGTCACAAGCAGGGCATGAGAATGGGGGCCAGATTTCTATTCCGGTAAAGAGACTGCAAGATAGATGCTTTTTCATGGTAAATCCCGAAGTCAACCGCCCAAGAGATACGAACACCTACATGGGGATGAAATAAGCAGCACATCGTACCAAACCTGGGTTGGGTCAGAAAAATCCTACATGGCGCTTATGGGAATCGAACCCACGACCTCCCGGGGTGGGAGTCTGCGACGCTATCAAATATAATCATTTTATTTTTTTTTTTACTGGAAGGTGTTTATTTAACATGCAAATGACAACAAATTTAGTTGAGTCAAAGTTGCACATAATTTATTGATTAACTTTTCGTCGCCCCCCCCCCCCCCCCCCCCACTTCCCCCTTCTCCTTACCTCGGCATGTGTGTCTTTGTATGCAACGCATGCATTTCTTCACTGGTAGAAACAAATTAACGTGTTTCACTTTCTTTCTGTTCTTCGTCACACACCCCACCCCCCTCCCCCACTTCTTTTTCTTTCTTTTTTCTTTTTTTTTTCTGTCCCAACCTCTGCGCCACCTCAGAGGCAGTTCACCCACGCGCTCATTCCGACACCCGTCCACAGCCACAGCCCGGTCGGCCCCGCCGCAGCCCCGGCACCCGGCAATCCACAGGAGCAGTCAATGTCAAGTCGTAAAGAGGCAACCCACCGGAGGAGACACTGCACTGCTGCCGAGTCACTTCGGTGGTGTTCAGTGGCGCCTGTTCTGATCTAACATACGCAGGACACCACCTACTAAGCCCCCTACTGACGACAATAATTGCTCAGTCGCGGAGCCGGCGTGAGTGAGTTCTCCCTCCAGAGGGCGCCACCACGTCCGTCCAACGACAGCCCCAGGACTCGCCGATACCGATGACCCCGACGGAACCAAACCAAGGCCACAGACGTGGAGAGGACATCAAAACTGAGGTCACCATGAGAGCAGGGCATAAAGGGCCACAGAATTTGAGACTTTTTTTCAAATGCTGATCGATGAGAATGAGGATGATTAAGATGATGCTACGGATTTCCATTTCGGTCCGAGACTACATGACAGGGCTGTACTCTACGCTTACTTTCATAATATATCCCGGCGTCAACCAGGCCCGAGAGATACAGAGACCTGCAGTGTTGTTCAGAAAATTTGAGCATCCATTAAGTGGATGAAACTCGACTGTGTGGTCCCAGTCTTCCCAACTGAGTCCGCAGCAAACTCAACTCTGGTTAGGAGCCGGTCAGGGCAGAAAAAAAACC
>JADBJO010003101.1:185000-192500 GCA_016801955.1 Conus betulinus
GATGATTCTCCATTTTGTTTTCAACGGTTTATTGTCGGAACCGAAACTATGTTTGAAAAATTGAAGAGTTCAAAAATGTTAAAGTGTAATATGACTGCTAACTGGCTGGCAGTGTTTTGAACTCGTGTTTATCTGGTTTGTTATAGCTGGGCCGACTCCCCGTGCGGTAGAGGAAAGAAAGACTGGAGATCGGGCACTAAGGTGGATGGCCGGGGGCTGCGCGCGTTCCCGGTCCCAAGTTCCGATCCGCGGGAAGATCCAGGTTGGGCAAAAGTTTGTCGCCGACCAGTAGTTGTCCGCACAGAGGAAGCCAGTTCCGGACACCACAGAGAGTGTGTGCGGACACTTGCAGTGAGTAAACCTGCAACAATATTAACTTCGAAGAAGCGTGCTTGATTGTTGCACCAGCTGAAAGAATCACAGATTATGAAATATATAAGCTTTGATTGATGCCAGAGTAAAGAACCCCCATGGGATTTTAAAAGATTAAGGAGGGGATGAATCGAAATTGACCTTTGTTTGCGCCTTATGTGTATGGAGTGGATGCAGTTGAGTGCGGAGGAAAGACGTCATGTTCGTGTGTGTATGTGCGTGCATGCATGGATAACCAACGTCTGACAGTGGTTGGTTCCTGTGCCGGGAAACGTCGGGGTCACCACTGTCAGACGTTGGTTATCCATGCATGCACGCACATACACACACGAACATGACGTCTTTCCTCCGCACTCAACTGCATCCACTCCATACACATAAGGCGCAAACAAAGGTCAATTTCGATTCATCCCCTCCTTAATCTTTTAAAATCCCATGGGGGTTCTTTACTCTGGCATCAATCAAAGCTTATATATTTTCATAATCTGTGATTCTTTCAGCTGGTGCAACCAATCAAGCACGCTTCTTCGAAGTTAATGTTGCAGGTTTACTCACTGCAAGTGTCCGCACACACTCTCTGTGGTGTCCGGAACTGGCTTCCTCTGTGCGGGGATCCCATACTGCCCATTACATATCACAACTACTGGTCGGCGACAAACTTTTGCCCAACCTGGATCTTCCCCGGATCGGAACTTGGACCGGGAACGCGCGCGCAGCCCCCGGCCATCCACCTTACGCTGCCCGATCTCCAGTCTTTTCTTTCCTCTACCGCACGGGGAGTTGGCCCAGCTATAACAAACCAGATAAACACGAGTTCAAAACACTGCCAGCCAGTTAGCAGTCATATTACACTTTAACATTTTTGAACTCTTCAATTTTTCAAACATAGTTTCGGTTCCGACAATAACCGTTGAAAACAAAATGGAGAATCATCTAGATTCTCACATATAAAATTATATACTTACGGCTTGAGTACCGGTCATTCAACTACAATTCACATACTTCTGTATGTGTTAGGCCTCTGCCTTTATCAATGGGCACAGTCCGCCTCTTCTTCACCTAAATCATCTGTTCATTCTCAGAGTGCGCACCGATACAGGTCAACGCCTGTTTATATTCAAATCGCGTGAACAGTGTTAAAAATTTCACTCAAACCCTGGGCCACGTTCAGTCAATACGCTCCCTTGTGTCACACGACTAACCTATAGTGTAACGCACGAATCAATAATCTTTTTCTTAATCTGTACTGTCTCATGTAATCGCGTAGCATACGAAATATCGCTCCGCATTACATGACATGCATACTGTTAAAAGAACTCAAAGACAAATATATGTTTACCTTGTTTTATTGTTACTATTGTCATAATCATGTTATAATAATAGTGATAATTATTATTGTTAGCATTATTATTATTATCATTATTTTAATCAATTTTTTCTATGATATATCGATAATAATTATTATTTTTTTTATCGTTACTATTATTATTATTATATCATGATTATCATTATTATTTTTATTATTATTATCATCATTATTGTGGTTTGGTTTTTTTTTTCATTATGATTACTATCACCATCGTCATCATGATGATCAATATGATCATGATCATCATCATTATTGAAGGGCCTATATCAAATCATCAGGGACTTTACCTGCAGAGCAATTCACCTTAGTTCGAATAATTCGTGGAGTGTTTACAGCTCGAAAACCCTCTCTGTCCACTCAACAGAAAATGGGTACCCAACCAGATTCCAACCAGAGAAGGTAAAAGTGATGGAAAAAATAAACAGTCTCTCCCCCAGACACGTTGAACTTCTACTAGTTCACTGCTATTTTGACCATTAAGCTATGGATGTTGCTTTCAATAAGAACAATAACAGTAATGATAACAGTAATAACATTAATGATGATAATGATAACAATTATTATTATCATTGTTATTGTCAATATCAGTATTGTTGTTGCTGTTGTTGTCGTTATTGTTATTGTCATTAGTAGTTTCGTTATTTTTGTTGTTGTTCTTGTTCTTATTATTTTTAATCGTTATTATTACTATAGCCTCTACGGCATAAAAGACAACTAAATCCGTCCAAAAACTCACACGATCACGATCCAATAATGACGACTCTAGTTCGCAGATGTTTGGAAGAAGGGCAGTCAGGAGGTGCAGAATTGTCCAATGTCGACGGATCCCTGGATCTTTCCTCATATCCGGATCCGCCACATACTTACATAAACATTTTGAGGTTCTTTCTTGGGTTACAGTCAATCTTTCCACAAAATTTTGTCAACATCAGTTGAACAGATTTTGCATTATCTCGCCAATGAATCTCGAATCCGATCTGTGATTCAGATCCTCATCAGAATTCAAGGAGTACATCTTCGAGTCACAATCCCTCTTTTTTAGGAAGTTTTGCTTAAACTGGTTCAGGAATTTCTTCGGTTGTCTTTAGATGGATTCCCCCGTCTCCTCGACAAAGGTGGCAGTACGTCGCAGGTCCTCCAGTCCTCCGTAGAGCTTCCGGGCCACTGGTATTGGGTCGGGCCAGGTTTTCTCTCCAAGCGCTTGGTGGAGCGGGCAGGACTGCAGCAGATGTTCTGTTGTCTGGCTGCCTGTTCTGCAGGGGCACTGCTCTGTGTTGCCGATGGAATTTAGAGAAATAGGTGTTTCAGGCAGTTGTGGCCTGTCCTGAGCCTGAAGATGACTACCTGCTCTCGTCGAGTCAGCAGGTAGTACGGGTCTGCTCTGTTGTGGCGTGGATGCTGCTGCTTCCACTTGTTCTGCAGCTTGGCCTTGATGATGGTTCTGGATTCGGTGTAGCTGGTAGATCTGTCCATCTGCTCCTTTGTAGTGCCCTCCTTTGCCAGGGAGTCAGCAGTCTCATTGCCGAGCACGTTGCTGTGGGAGGGAATCCACTGCAGGGTGACTGTGTGACTTGCACAGAGGGAGGCGAGAGATGAGAAGACAGATTGTTGAGCTCTGGATCTCTGTTGGACTGAAGGGCCTGCAAGATGGACAGGGCGTCGGTCAGGAAGACAACATTGTGGCTGGCGTAGGGACTGACCTCGATGAGGGCTGCTGCTGTTTTCAGGGCTTCTGCTTTAGCTCTGTAATTTATGGAGTACAGGCCGGTAGCGAGGCAGATCTTTTCTCTTTCTGCCTCCTGGATATTGGACACAGACTCCTGCCCCTCCATTTCGAATGGCATCCGCTGCAGAGCCATCGGTGTAGACATGAGTCCAGGACTCTTTGGGGAACTGGGTATGGAGGTGTTCAAGGGTGAGGGACTTTTCTTTCAGGGCTGCTTTGGGAATCTTTCGGGCCAACACCAGGGATGCTGCACTGATGAGGGGGGCGGGGGGGGGGGGGGGGGGTCCTTCGCTCCAGGGAGGGACGGCAAGACACTGGGTATCACTTTAGGGTCATGGTCAAGGATATCTTGATGTTGCCGTTCTAGGATCCTGCTCTGGTGTACGAAGCTCCCTCTCTTCAGCCGTCCTTTTTTGTTGGCTGGGACAGTCTGTCTTTCATGGGGTGGCCTTGCAGCCTCTTGCACTTGGCAGCCTGGGTCAGGAGCTTGGCGTCTCTGCGGTCCTCAAGGGCTGGAGCTCTGTGATGGTTTCAAGCTCCTGGATTGGCGTAGACTTCATGGCTCCTGTGATGATACGGGCAGCTTGATTCTGAATCTTGCTGATCCGTTCAAAATTGGATTTGGCTGTAGTGCCCCATGCAGTCATGCCATACTCCAGCACTGGCCTGACTCTACCAGTGTATAGTCTCCTGAGGGTCGTGTTGTCTGCACCCCATGTTGTTCCTGCCAGCTTCTTTATGAGGGCAAGGCGTAATTTTGCTCTTAATTCTGTTTTCTCTGCTTGCTTCTTCCACGTCAGGCGTTTGTCGAAGGTGACTCCCAGGTACATGGGTTATTTTCAGCAAGCAGAGTGTGTCCATTGATGCTCAGGTTGGCTTTCTGTTCTTTGGGTGAGAAGCTGAAAAAGTGTCAGTGGTTTTCTTGGCATTAATTGTTACCAGCCACTTTTTTTTTTTTTTTTTTCCAGCTTTCGAGAACATTCAGCGCCTGCTGTAGCCTGTAGTTGGCAGTTGTGAGGTGCTCTTCCGAGCACCATAGGACAAGATCGTCTGCATAGATGGCTCCTTGGACTTTGCATGGCACATCTCTGACGATGTCGTTGACAAAGACAAGGAATAGGGTAGGGCTGAGGACACCCCCTTGAGGGACTCCTTCTCTCAGTGTCGTCTTCCAACTGTATGCTCCGTTGACATGGACACGGGCCTTCCTATTTTTCAGGTACAGCGAGATCCATTGGTACATACAGCCAGTCACACCACTCTTTTGGAGTTTTC
Organism: Conus betulinus; assembly: GCA_016801955.1. NCBI lineage: Eukaryota > Metazoa > Mollusca > Gastropoda > Neogastropoda > Conidae > Conus > Conus betulinus. Next base: position 189,743 of record JADBJO010003101.1, read on the forward strand.
TCCAGAGGTTATACTTGCCACTGGAAAAGACTCTCTCACGTCCATCACACTTGCGGCATTCTTGAGTAGCGCCAGTGTACTGATCAGCAGCTGTGGTACAGCTCGTATCTCTTAGTGATGTGGTACTGAAAGCGTTCATGTTGCACACAAACTCAGTGCACTTGGCTTTCAACCATAAGGACATGCACATTGTTTTCTCTTGGTGCATTGTCCCAGTTGGTTTTCGTTAGGGGACAATTTGCTTGTTTTTGAATCAACGAACCACATGTTCAGCACAAAGGTACTCTGAACTCTGAACCAGTTTAATGAATAGGCCTTCGGCCCTTGTCACTGGGGGATGGTTACACAAAATAAGCCCAAAAGTACTGAAAGTAACAATTAGATCCACATACAATTCAAGCATTCTGTTCACATATGCCTTAATTTAAATGCTTTGACTAGGAATATACACAAGTGTATAACACATTCTTATTTTCACATGCTAACAGAAGAGTTAATTAGAAAGTTGATGGATTGTTATAGTACTGAGCCGGGATATAGTGGTGTCTTAGAGCCTCGTACCTCGGACATTGTAAGACAAATGAACTTTCTTTTTCTTTTTGGGATTCACAGAAAGGACACACGCCATCTCTTCTCCGTTACGTTAGTTTCTAAAACGGAGTCTGTGAATATTGATTTGCGCCACGCCAAGCCGGAAGCGAATGAGACTGGTTCTAGCTTCAATATGTTTCAGATCCAACAAATATGATGAAAGCTCCAAACTACTTTTGAATGTACGGTACAATGAGAAACGTTCGCTAGCAAAAAGCTGACGAGACCAATGTGCTTTGAACTCACTAATTAGCCTGTCACGAAAAGTGGCAAGAAATTTCTTTTCATCCTCGATCCCCTGATTTTCCCAAACTTCTTGTAATCCGTATTTGTACAGCGTAAAACAAACAGACGAGGCCCATGTATTTCGATTTTGTTCATGGAGGTAGAGTAACATCTTGTAAGCTTTTAACGGCAGTCGATGTTCTAGCATCTTTAGAAGTTTAAGCCAATATTTAATGCATCTCACATATATATTAATATACAGGGGAAATCTGCCCAGTTCACCGAAGATCATTGCATTCGGTGTTCTGATACTAACATTTAGAAAACGCTTCAGTTCGAAAATACGGACTTTTTCTATTATGTCATTATATCTGCAATAAGACCCCAAACTTCCGCACCATAGTTCAGCATCGGTTGTACTTGTGCATCAAACAATTTGAAAAATATTTTTGGAGATCTTTCACCAATCGACCGCAATAACTTAAAAATGTTAACTACCCCCTTCTTTGCACGTCCAGCCAATTCCTTTAAGGTGTGGGAAAATGACAGTCTGGTTGATAAAAAAGCACACCTAAATATTTATACATGTTAACTACAAACATCTTAGTCTGTCCAATAAACCAAATTTCTCTTATGATAAATGCCCACCATTTCTGAACACAACAATGTCAGACTTGTCAAGATTTACCGACAAACCAAGACTCATTGCAGTATCGTGCAGCACACTCAGCTGATTCTTAATACCAGTTACAGAGTCGGATATTAATATTATGTCGTCTGCAAACATAAGGATAAGTATTTCTAGTAAGTCGGGAATCAACTGAAGACCATGCTTTCCCTTTTAACGATTTCACATGCCAATTCATCAATAAAGAGTGAGAATAATGCAGGACTGCAGACATCTCCTTGTTTAAGCCCTAAAGGACACATAAGAAAGGTATCACTTAACTCACCACCTGCTCTTACTCTTGCTTTAACTACATGATACATACTAGTTATAACGTTATACATTCTTCCACGAATACCTTTTTTCTTCAGAACATTCCACAGTTTTTGTGCGTACAATCGAGTCAAAGGCTTTTCTGAAGTCTATGAATGCGACATATAATTTTTTTATGATACGATAATTTGTTTCTGTATCATCGCAAATAAAGTGAAGACATGATCGATGGTAATGTATTTATTTCTAAAACCTGCTTGGTTTTAATTTATGACGTTTTTTTCAACCCATTTATTCAATATTTGATTTAAAATGTGACTAAAGTTTACCACAAACATTGAGAAGGGATATGCCCCTATAATTGTCAGGAGAACCCCTATCACCTTTTTTTTTATGAAGTGTTGAATAATAGCTTTGACCACTGGGATGGATAAATACCCGAAGAGAACAGTTTTGTTAAACAAAATTATCAGAAAAAGGTACAATGATAAGAGTTGCATTTTTGAAAACTTCTCCAGTTAAACGATCAGGGCCAGCTGCCTTACCATTCTTAAGGGCACGGATAGCTGCAAAAATTTCACCCTCTGTAATGTCACTTTCAAGAGTATCTATGTCAAGATTTCCATCTTCACAGTTTCTGACTGATCACGAGTATTATTTTCGTTATCCTCATATAAATCAGAATGAAACACACCAGACAAATGTCTGAACCACTCCTCTTTGCTGATCGAGCAGCCTGATGGCATGATCGTGTTAAAAGATTTCACTTTGCTCCAGAATTCCTTGGGGTTTTCCTATGTTTTCGTTCTGGGACTTAATAACTTTATCACGGTGAGCCTAATGTTTTGTCCGTAACAGTTCTTTGTACTCCCTGCGTTTTTGATTATAGTGCTCTCTAATTGTTTGCTCCTCTTCAGAAGTTCATATTGGATGTTTTCTGCCTATTTCGTAGGATAAAACACATTGGTGAATCAGTGAGAGTGAAGCCATTTAGTGCCGGTT
>JADBJO010003101.1:197500-205000 GCA_016801955.1 Conus betulinus
TACACACACACACTCTCTCTCTCTCTCTCTCCCTTTCTCTCTCTCTCTCTCACACACACACTCTCACTCTCTCTCTCTCTCTCTCTCTCTCTCTCTCTCTCTCTCTCTCTCTCACACACACAACACACACACACACACACACACACACACACACACACACACACACACACACACACACACACACACACACACACATGGTCACAAAAACAGTCTCAGATCCCTGCAGGCAGCTTTCTTGATGACTTCATTTTTATCCCCTCTCTCATTCATGTTAACATTCGTATTTGACTGGCTGATTGTACACGGCAATGGAGCAGACAATTCAACCAGGAATATTAATGGGTACATTACACTAAACTGCATCTTCCCCAAAGGTACCAAGGACTCACATTTGAAAACAAAGACATTGCTGCTCAGATTTATTGTTTCGTCTAATCAGGGCCAGGTCAATTATAAGAGGGAGGATCAAAGGTCTGGGGCTTCCCCAATGGAGATACAGCGTGTGACTTGCCAACAATCCCATTTTGTCTGCAAGGAAGGTGAGGGGGGGGGGGGCAGAATGGGTTCAGAAACCTCGGACCCACATCCCACCCCCTGTTTTTGTCTGGCTCTGCTACTCTTACCTTTCATGTATTCTACTGTTCTTGATCTGATCAGCCAAAAACACAGAGCACAAAACCGGACAAAATTACAGGAATGACAGCCAGTCAGAATGCTGCCATGCTGCGTCACGTTAGTGGTTGTAACTAATAACGTATTCATTGAAAAGAATTACAGTTTTCAGCATAGTTCTTATTCTGCTGCACTCAGCTGAGGCTCTACCAATGTGCCAGTCAGCACAGGAATTCATGACATTTTCATTAAGCCTGTCGATGTTATGCCATTTTCGTTGTTGTTACTTTTGTTCCTGTTGTTGTTTCATCTGTGTCATCCCAGTGCGAACTGTTTCTGTTTTGCCTCGAAGATTTGTGTCAGCCCAATGTTGACTTATTCTGACTGTGGAATCCGTGTCAGCTCATTGGTGACCGATTCTGACTGCGGAATCCATGTCAGCTCAATGATGACCGATTCGACTTGTCTGTGGGACACCATGCCAATCCAGTATTAACTTTTTCAGCCTGTCTGTAATCCACACTAAGCCATTTCTAACTGATTCCACTTGTTTCTGTGAGTCATGTCAGCCCAGTAGCGATTGATTATGCCTGTATGGTCCTTAAAAACCCAGTGTTTGGTTAACTCTGACTATCTGAGTCATTCATGTCAACCAAAATGTTGACTGATTGTGCTCTCCTGATATCTATATCAGTCAGATTATATGCACCTGTCTGTGTGTACCACGGCAGCCCTGTGGTAACTGATTCAGTCTGTCTGTGGGACCATTTCAGCCCAGTATTGACTGTTCATATCGGAATGATCTATGTCGGTTCAGTGTTGGACTGATTCTGGCTGTTCATGGGGTCATTTTCAACAAGGTGTGGAATGATTCAGCTCGTCTCTGGGATCTATGTGAGCCAAGTATTGACTGATTCTTCCTGTCTATAACTATCCATGTTAGCTCTATGTTGATTCTGCATCGTACTTGTCAGTAGGATCCATGTCAACCCTGTGTTGACTGATTGTGCTTGTTCCTGTGATCCTGTGATCCATGTCAGCTCAGTGTTGACTGATAGTAACCGTCTGTGGACTCTATGTCACCTAAGTGTTGACTGATATCAATCGTCTGTGGATTCTACGTCACCTCAGTGTTGACTGACATCAATCGTCTGTGGACTCTACGTCACCTCAGTGCCCGACTGATGTTAACCGTCTGTGGACTTTACGTCACCTCAGTGCCGACTGATATTAACCGTCTGTGGACTCTAGGTCAGCTAAGTGTTGTCAGCTGAGTGTTGACTGGTATTAACCGTCTGTGAACATCTAGGTCAGCTAAGTGTTGTCTGATGATAACCGTCTGTGAACATCTAGATCAGCTAAGTGTTGTCTGAAAATAAATGTCTGTGGACTCTAGGTCAGCTAAGTGTTGTCAGCTCTGTGTTGACTATATTAACCGTCTGTGGACTCTATGTCAGCTCTCTGTTGACTGATATCAACCGTCTGTGGACTCAATGTCAGCTCTGTGTTGACTGATATTAACCGTCTGTGGACTCTACGTCAGCTCAGTGTTCACTGATATTAACCGTCTGTGGACTCTGTCTCAGATCAGCGTTGACAGGTTCTGTCTGTCTGTGTAATGTATGTCAGCTCAGTGTTGACTGACTCTGTCTGTCTACGTAATCTACGTCAGTGTCCGTTCGGTATTGACTGCTAAGGCCTCTCTTTGTAATCTATGTCAGCTCAGTGTTGACTAACTCTGTCTGTCTGTTGAATCCATGTCAGCTCAGTGTTGACTGACTTTGTCTGTCTGTGGAATCCATGTCAGCTCAGTGTTGACTGACTCTGTCTGTCTGTGGAATCCCTGTCAGCTCAGTGTTGACTGACTCTGTCTGTCTGTGGAATCCCTGTCAGCTCAGTGTTGACTGACTGTCTCTCTGTGGAATCCATGTCAGCTCAGTGTTGACTGACTCTGTCTGTCTGTGGAATCCATGTCAGCTCAGTGTTGACTGACTTTGTCTGTTTGTGGAATCCATGTCAGCTCAGTGTTGACTGACTTTGTCTGTCTGTGGAATCCATGTCAGCTCAGTGTTGACTTTCTCTGTCTGTCTGTGGAATCCATGTCAGCTCAGTGTTGACCGACTTTGTCTGTCTGTGGAATCCATGTCAGCTCAGTGTTGACTGACTCTTTCTGTCTGTGGAATCCCTGTCAGCTCAGTTAGACTGACTCTATCTGTTTGTGGACTCTACGTCAGCCCAGTGTTGACGTTCTCTGTCTGTCTGTGTAATACTATGTCAGCTCAGTGTTGACTGATTCTGCCTGTCTGTGGATTCTATGCCAGCTCAGTGTTGACTATGTCTGTCTGTGTGATCTTATGTCTGCTCAGTGTTGACTGACTCTGTCTGTCTGTATGATCTTATGTCAGCCCAGTGTTGACTGACTCTGTCTGTCTGTGTGATCCATGTCATCTCAGTGTTGACTTTGTGACTGTCTGTAGAAACTGCATCAGCCCATTGTGGACTTACTGTGTCCGTTTGTGTGATCCATATCAGTTCTTTGTTGACTGTTTCTACCTGTCTGTGCGATCCACATCAGCCCAGTGTTGAGTGTTTCTACCTGTCTGTGTGATCCATGTCAGCCCAGTGTTAACTGTTTCTACCTGTCTGTGTGATCCATGTCAGCCCAGTGTTGACTGTTTCTACCTGTCTGTGTGATCCATGTCAGCCCAGTGTCGACTGTTGCAAAACGATGACAGCGAGCCGATCACGGGCCCACAGCTTTCGTATTATGTCATTCATATGACGACTGGCTGGTGCTCACACACAGAAGGCCATGCTTTGCTCAAACATGAAACCGACTATTCAAAGCCAACGGAAAATAAATGTCAATACAAAATTTAACAAAAGGTTAAATGAAACAATAAACTTTCCTAATCCCCCCACAAGAGAAGTGAAGAACGACAAAGTCCTTCGATAGAAAGAGTTTAAACAAAAGAAAGATAAATGAAAATCAGAATAGTAAAATTAAGATGCAAATTAATTACGGGAACCTACTATCCTAAAGAAAATCAATGAGAAATACAGTATCACAATGTATTCAAGGTGTCAAACACTGGCATAAAGTGCAAAACAAAGCAAATGAGCTAATTCACCCTTCTTCTGATGTTACATGATGAGGACAGTCACGTACTGTGATGTAACTCTACTCCGTCTGTGTTTTTAGAGGACAGTTGTTTTACAGCAGTTACCTTATCCTTCTCCATAGGAACAAAGAGAAACACACACAGCGGTGTTTGGTAAGCCGACCTGTGTGTCTTTACCGTTCTTCTTCTTCTTCTTCTGCTTCAGTATAGTGGCCGCCGTCACCCGGTTGATGATTCTATCACTTTACAGGGGGGTCTGCTTTTGAATGGTACAGAGGTGCCAGTTTAAAAAAATTGTACGTCCCTCATGACCCAGCAGGCGATGTGGAGCTGCTGCCCTGGCTGCATGCATTGTCGAACAGCCCCGACCCACCCAAAGGAAGGGGGAGGGAAAAGCCCACACCTCCGCGCTAGGCCAGCTAAAAAAAAAATGTTGCAGTTACTGGTCAGAGTGAGGATGTTGTAGTGTCTCATTGACGACTATTCTGGTCACCTGTTCTGTTTCCCACGCAGACACAACGACGCTACAGTCTCACTGACGACTGTTCTGGTCACCTGTTCTCTGTTTTCCCACGCAGACACAACGACGCTACAGTCTCACTGACGACTGTTCTGGTCACCTGTTCTGTTTCCCACACAGACACAACGACGCTACAGTCTCACTGACGACTGTTCTGGTCAACTAATCTGTCTCTACCGTCCATATATTGGTATGTGCACCTTATGGCTGACAGCTGTTCTGATCAGTAGCAGTCATGGGCTGAAATGACAAACCGGAAATAACATAACAGTACATAGTTTGCCTGTGGATCTTTCAGGATGTGGGAGACTGTGCTTTGTCTGAAAAAAGTAATCTTGTTTTTAAAACGTGTCTATTGACGAGCGAAAAAAAAATTCACAAACAGGGATGGTAGGCAGTTTGTGAGCGCTGAAGTATAAGACATTTTCCACCTGTTTAAAGTAAAGTAAAGTGGAAACACGAAACAATAAAACGCCAGGTGTGTGGTTGATAAGGAAATGATTAACAATACAGATTTAAACTAGAAGAACAAACGATCTGAAATTCCATCCCAGCTGCAATATCTGATTTTTTAGGAAAGGGAAAACACTTACTATAACGTAATGATATAGTCCATTAGACATAACAATTACAGTTACAGCTGTTGCTGCCTAAACCATTTGAAGAATTTAGTAATGACCTGCTGAGGGCTAGTTACACATTTCCAAGGAATGAAAAGCAGATCAGATTAAGAAAGAGTTTTCAGAAGTATGAGAAGGAGATTTTTTATTTCGTCGGTAATGATAGACTGATTTCAGATTGAGAGTTTTCAGCTGAATAGGATGTAAAGCACAGTTTTTTTTTGTCTTTAGATTTCATTAGAAATATATTATACAATTAGCGGGCGCCATGGCAGACCAAATGTACATTTCTTCTTCTTCTTCTTTCTTCTTCTTCTTCTTCTTCTTCTTCTTCTGCATTCGCGGTCATGCTAAGTGGTCAGTCTAGGGTTGTGGGTGAAGTCTGTCATAAGTCTCAACGCCATCGCTGGTCTCCACAGCTTTTCTTCACAGCCCGTTGCAGTGGGCCACATTTCTCGTCATGGGGTGTCAAAGGTGTGACAGGACTTAAATGTGAGGGCTGATGTCGGTGGACCAGTGATGCGTGGGCGCTCATCTGTGCGAGATACCATCATTCGCAAGACATGTGACAGCACCTGATAATATTCTGGTATTAGTCTGAAGAAGGTGACCTGCTGCGCCTTTTCCAGCTGGTAGGTGCCATCATCCTCAGGTCCTCTCAGCGAACACTGTCTCCCGTCTTTTTAAAGCTGCTTTTAAGGAGAGTCCTGACTTGTCCATATGACATTTCGTGGGCATCTTGCTCCTGTTTTACTCCAACCTTGGAGGATCCATCAGCTTCCTCGTTAGACATAACTCCAAAGTGAGAGTGGATCCATTATCACAGCATATTGATTTTGGATCCCGGTATCTGAAGCACCCTTCTGGTGTTCCGGACGATCGGATCTGTCTGGCCGGACTGAAAACTCTGGAAAAGGGCTGAGCAGTCTGTGAGGAAGACCGTGAGAGATGACAGACCCTTTCAGGCATTTAAGGCATAGGAAGGCTGATGCAATGCACAGGTTTCAGCTCTGACGTTGGAGGAGAACTGACCAGTGGCAACATATTTGGTGTTAAATCTGCCATCGGAAAACCATATGTGGACACTACTTCCCGCTCTTTCCCATTTCATACGTCATTTCCTCCAGAACCATATGTATAAACTTGAGTCCAGGTTACGTTTAGCTGGTCACTGTCTTGCATTTGGATTGATACTTAGGAACTAAATCTGATGGAGTAAGACAAAATGAAACATTCTGGAACACTTTTTAGCATTAAAAAGCGTTCTGTTGTAAATGTCCAAAACAACAAACAGCATTTTTTTTATTTGAACAATGTTTCTTTAACAAGAACATTAAAAACGGATATGCGTTTTAACATAAAAGTTAAGATTTATAAAAAGAATGTGGAATATACGACGTTCTGGTACGTAAAAAGGGTTTAGTTTATCTTTACAATGCACATAGGAAAGCATAGAGTAATAGCACGCTTCATTTACAGTAAATAGTCCCAGTCTGGAAAAGCGTAGAGTTCTGAAATTATGGTGTAAGGGGAATGGCCTGCAAAATTGCTAAGAAAAATATTTATCATGTGGAGGGAAAAAAAAACAGATTCATCTGTGAGGTTTGTAATCAACCGATCTGGCTCCTCTTTCCCTCTGACTTTCAAGAGAGAGAGAGAGAGAGAGAGAGAGAGAGAGAGAGAGAGAGAGAGAGAGAGATTTGAAAAGGAAATTCTCCAAAACCGTGTAGAATCCATTGCATTCATGAGAAGTGATTCCAAAAAAAAAAAAATAACAAAGGAAAAGGTCAAGGGGAAAAGAAGAAGTTTCAAATACGATGACGGCCTAAACTTTGTCTAATGACCAAATGGAGGAAATGTGAAGAAAAGGCCTACGGCAGCTGCTGGACGGTAGCGTTTGTCGCTGGAAGGGCGGTGCAGTCGTAAAGTATGGGCTGACACCCCTGTGAGGACGCTCCTGTGGACATTCTGTCATACACTCGAGTGGCCACTATCAATGGCACCTGCCAGGCGCTAAGCGTATCCCTTGATCTTGTAGTGGAATCCCCGTGCACGCACGCCCTCCTTATGAGTACAGCACAGGCTTCCAGGGGTGGGCAGGATTACTCCTATTTGGTTGCTTCGGCAGCAGAAGACAGTACTTCTCTGGGTCCTACTCGCACCTTCGGGTCTATATTTCCGCTCTGCCTTTTGGCTGACTCTGGGGAAAGGCCCAGTTACAGCAAGGAAAGACCCACTGACTTCAGGAAAAGTCCTGTTGACAGCAAGATAGACTGTAACTAGGGGTCCTCTTGAAAAGGAACGTGTGAAACGTCATGACCAAAGCTTCGCCATGTCTGGAGTTGTGCTGTCTTCACCTGTCAGCGAAATAGCAACGCGCGAGGCTCCAGAGTGCAAATAGCAGTTGCTTGTTGGTGGCGTTTTCGTCGATGGGCTCTGTAGTCATGAAACATAAGCTGGTGCAACCGTGGGAACGTTCCTGTGGAAGATCTGACCTGTCGCATCTAATGTCCGTGGCAGGGAACAGTTATGTCCCTTGACGTCTTCTTGCCTACCTGCACGCAATGTGAACACAGCACAGGCTTCCAAGGGTGACGCAGGATTACTCCTGGCTGGTTGGTTTGGC
>JADBJO010003101.1:210000-232500 GCA_016801955.1 Conus betulinus
AAAGCCACAAAAGTCGACACAATGTGTTGAAAGACAAAAAAGCAGCACATAAAATGTGATAACAAATTGAACAGTCTTTTAACAAGGTGCAAAACTATTTCTTGCCAGTATCGTAGTTGTTTTTGTTTGCACACACTTTCACCTGTTCTTTGCAAAAGACCATGTACCTGCATATGTTTGAACAGGGGCTAAAAGGGGACAACAGGTTGATGTGTGATAACATTTTATCTATAAAATCTTTAAAATCCCTATGTAGCACACCATCTTCCACCACAAAAGAAGGTATTGAAATCTTTTTACATGAAACATTGATACTTTCATAACTTTTCTTCAGCATGCAATTTGTCTTTCTGAAGGTCTCTGAGTTTATCTGGGGTCCGATTCAAAGTTGGAGTATAAGGGCCATAAAGGGATTTAACAAGTAGTTGACTTGCTTGTTTTGTCTGGAAACGAGTTGTGACGAGAGCGTGCAGTTGACACACACAAAAGATCCACCATTTTCCACCATGTTTGAATGATACACGGGGCATATTTCCAGGGACTTTGTCTTTTAGGGGGGGGTGGGGATGGGGGGTGGGGGGCGGGGTTCACGACACATGCACATATTTCACCGCGAAAATAGGGTGTAGAAATACTTCTCTTTTTTTTTCCAAAGTAAACGACTCTCCACGTCCATCAAGCATGCGGCATTGTTGCGTAATGTGTCGGTGTACTGATCATCTCTATCATGGGATTATCCGACACCAGCTGTGGCACAGCCTGTATCTCTTAGCAGTGTGGCGCTTCAGCCGTTTAACATACACTTCTCTACATTAAGTCAAGATATTTGGCTTTCAACCACGAGGACATGTTCAATATTTTCTTTTGATGTGTTGACCTGCCTGGTTTGCGTTTACGGACATTTTCTTGTTTGTGAATCCTTGAACCACATGTTGAGCAGAAAGGTATAGTCTCACCTCTAGCGTTCACACATCACACAACTATGCATTCCACAGGATTGTGAATGTACACGGTAATTTGTCTTACTTCCTTTTAATTCGGTAGCACCTTCAGACTGATCTCGAGGACAAATGGAAATTGAGCTGATATTTTGCTCGGTTTGAAATCTGATTAAATGGGTATTGAACACCTATACGAACATTCCATCGCTGTTCTATTTGATTCAAGAGTGGAGAAGAAAAAAAGAAATAACATTTGTTTCAGTTTGGAAAAAAGAAAAAAACTGCCTTCCGTGCAAATATTTTACCACGATGAGCACTCTAGTACCCATCCTTGAGTTCACAGACGTTTTTTTTTTTTGTTTTTTTTTGCAGTTTTGAATCTTCGTTCACGAAGAAAAGCTGCTTTGAAAAATTCGCTCGCACAAAGACAGATCACACAAACATGCAGATCCGTGACCAATCCCCTACAGGTCAATGCATTTATCAAGCAAAATATTGAGAACAGAAGTAATAGGACTTAAACTATTGTAACTAACATCAGTGCAGTTCTGTGTTGTTTTTGTTTATTTAAATTTGAATAGAAAAAAAAACATCCATACACTTTACAATGCTTATCCACATGTACCTTTGCTTATGCTCTCTCTCTCTCTCTCTCTCTCTCTCTCTCTCTCTCTCTCTCTCTCTCTCTCTCTCTCTCTCTCTCTCTCTCAACTCCATGAAGAGTCATTAGGGCACTGAAATGAAGAGCTACACTCTAGATTATTCCTCGTCTGCTGATTGGTCTGACGTACACTTGTGGAGGACGATACCGTGTACGCGCCCCTGTTGATGCCGAAACGAGGTGCCAGATGGATGTATGAAAGTGGCTTCCCGCTGACAGATATCTAGCATGAATAATTTCCTTGGACCTTCACAATTCCTTTCAGGTCAGTAATAAACATCATATTCACATTAGGATCATTAGAATCTAGCTAACTAAGAAATTATTATTCCAAAGTTTATATTAGACTGGTCGGCTTTCTGATCGACACCAGTAGTCTAGATCCTTTGTGCTCGGCTCTTTCAGAAGCTGAACTTTCGAGCACACATCGGCGGTTCTTTCAGTAGCCATGTAGAGGGTCTTTCAGAACCTAGAGGCAGCAGCGGGCCCTCAAACGTCTCAGAATCAGTTAGAAGCCTGATTCAAGAGCTAGATGCAAGCTGGAAACAAAAAAAAATCGAGACTCTAGTGGGACTACTTAGGCCAAAGAGAAAACTTCCAGATGAAGATGGTGCCGCAGAACCCACCAAGTTTGCCCAAGTTTCTGGAGATGATTCAGAGTCAGAACAGAAACACAACAGTGACATATCAGAGCTGAGAGAAGATGGGGAACTGAAGAATTAGTGGAAAAGAGGCACAGCTTTTCGCGTCGCAGAATAAAAAAAAGCTGACCAATCAGAGGCAAATCTGACCTTGCTGAAAGAATAGCCACTGAACTGAGCGGTACGGACGAACCAGTCAGCGAAGAAGTGAGAGAAGAGAAGAACTGACAGAAATTGTTAATGGTCGGTTCACGAACAAACTTAACACGGATCTGCAGAACAAGAAATCTGAAGCCCACAACAACCGGCAAACTGTCACAAAGTGATCGTCCCGACGGTAAATAACGAAATATGGTCGAAATTACCGTCTGAGCCATCAAAAGCGACCTGAAAATGTAACATATTCTGAGAGCAGTCATCAAGGCTGCGACTGCGTGCGTGCGTGCCGCAAACGGATTACTTGATAGGGCTAGCAGCTTGCCCTGTTCAGAGGCCAATTCTGAAGCCATGAAGCATTGTACCAATGCGGTGGCTATTTTGGGTCACGTTTCGCGCGAGATTTCGTTGCGCAGACGCAGTGGCATCAGACCGCATGTAAACAAGCAGTTTTCGCGGATCTGTGGTGAATCGGTCTCGATCACAGACCAGTTGTTTCTGGACAGTTTGTCCACAACACTGAAAGACATTCGTGAGACCGACCGCATCAACTCCAATGTACACCATGAGCGCAGATACTGCGGAAACGCCCGCTACTATCGTGGACAAGGGGTCGGTCTTACTACTCTGAGTCGGGTCGCCCACGTGATCATTTTTTAGGCCAAAGGAGCAGAATACGCAGAAGACAGGATTGGTTTCAGCAGACACGTGGGCATCAGAATCCCAGCTCCCAATAGAAGAGGTGAGCTTTGTTCCATCTTTAAAACCTCAGAAACATGTGTTTACTGCTGGGAGATTAAGACACTTTGAAGATGCATGGTCTAAAATCACTTCAGACATAGAGATTTTAAGCATGATAGCAGGGGTTAAGGTTGAATTTGACTGTCCTTTAGACCAGTTATCCAGGTTGTCTTGCACTAAAACAAATGTCACAAATCAGAGTGCAAGATCACTGATTCGGAAGTTCAAAAGTTGATTGCTAAGAAAGTACTTTCCCCATGTTCGCATTGCCCTTGTGAACTTATTTCTCCAATTTTCAACAGGGAAAAGAAAGATAGATCTTATCACACGTTTTTTCGATTTTAAAAAGACTCAATTTAGAAGTCATTTAACATCATTTCAAAATGGATACTCTGAACACGGCCCTGACTTTGATAACTCAAGGATGCTTTATGGCCTCAATTGATCTAAAGGATGCGTATTGTAGTGTAGCAAACCATGAACAGCACAAGAAACTGCTCAGAATTCAATGGAGAGATCAACTGTATGAATTCAATGCTTTACCCAATGGCCTATCATCAGCTCCCCATTTGTTCACAATGCTGTTGAAACCTGTCTATGTTTCCCTTAGAATGAAAGATCATGTATCTACAGGGGTTTTTGGATGATTCTTTGTTGATTGGATTCACAGAGAGCAGCTGCATGAGGAATATTACAGACACCACTGATTGTTTCAAAGGGTAGGATTTATCATTCACCCAGCCAAGTAGGTTAGTCAGCCAGCAACAAGGATTCAATACTTCTCCATGAAAGTTACTCTTAGCAGTGAAAGGGCTGTCAGCATATTGTCTAGTTGTCAAAGTTTCTTGATGACAAAGTCGCACAATCCGTGAGGTTGCTCAAGTTATAGGAAAAATCGTTGCTAGCTTTGCTGTTGTCAAGTATAGACCTCTCTATTACAGACAGCTTGAGAAAGACAAAAAAAATTAGCTTTGAAGGGGAGCAGAGGTGATTTTGACCAACTCATGCAGTTGTCTGAACAGAGTAATGAGGAACTTAAATGGCGGATTGTCAATGTATCTGATACAGGGAAATTCATTTGCAGTACTGAACCAGATATAGTTGTCACCACTGATGCTAGTGGCATTGGTTTGGGGTGCGAGTAAGAAGAAACAGCTTCAGGTGGACATTGGATGTTGCATGAGATGGCCTTTCACATTAATTATTTGGAATTGAAAGCTGTTTTACTTGCTCTGCAGACATTTCAGGGAAAGCTGGAAAAAAAACATATCCGGATAATGATAGACAATACAACAGCGGTCAGCTGTCAATCGCATGGGAACAAGCCATTCAGATGCTTGTAATGACATGGCATTTATAATTTGGTCATGGTGCATTTCTAAGAATATCTGGATCAGTGCAGCGCACATTCCAGGGAAGCAGAACAGGACAGCTGACAAGGAGTCCAGGCGTCAGAACACTGATGCGAGTGGAAACTTGATGAGCAGGCTCTGCAGTCTGCATTCCAACAGCTCAGGGCTTCTCCAGATATTGACCTTTCTGCTTTTAGGTTGAACTGCCAAATGCAGTGATACATTTCATACAGGCAGGATCCAGAAGCTGAAGCAATTGATGCTTTTTCCATCTCTTGGGAGCATTTACAGTGGTATGCATTTCCACCTTTCAGCATCATAGGACGGGTGCTGCAGAAGATCTGGAGAGACCATGCAGAGGGGGTAATTGTGGCACCCAACTGGCCGGCACAACCATGGTTCGCTGTGCTTCAACATCTTCTCTGCTGCCCCTCAGTAGAACTCAAGTGCAGAAACCTCAGAGCAGTTCATCCTCTCATTCAGAAACATTGGCTAAACCTGCTTGTCTGCAAGATCTCGGCAAAACTTTCTTAACTTCTGGTATATCAGGAAATTCAGTTGCTCTAATGATGGATTCATGGAGACCCAACATCCATAAGTCCTACTGCACACTAAATTCAACAACGGCAGAAATTTGTAAGCAGAAATGAAATCACTACTTGTACTCATGTGCATTTGGCAATTGTTTTTGCGGAATTGTATGCTGCAGGTGCTAGTTATAGTACAGTCAACCTAGCTAGGAGTGTGGTTTCAGCATACCTTTGTACTGATAACGCAGAAACAATAAGTCTCTACGTCCTATAGTCTGTAAATTTGTCAAAGGTGTGTTCAACAATAGACCATCACTCCCAATGAACTGTGACACGTGGGATGTAGACACATTTATTGATATGATAGCAGAGTAGCCAGATGCAGAACAGCTCAGCTTTCTGAAACTCACACTCAGAACACTTGCGTTACTTGCTTTACTCTCTGGTCAGAGAGGACAAACTCTCCATAGTCTTACTGTTGATGATGTAAAAATCCATGAGTCTAAATGTGTACTTGTATATATATATATATATATATATATATATATATATATATATATATATATATACTGTGTGTGTGTATATATATATATATGTATGTGTGTGTGTGTGTGTGTGTGTGGGGAAGGACTTGGAATAATTTCTCTATGAGAATTATCTTACATTTCACCTACACCCCCTCTCTTACTAGGTGGAAGGAGCAACTTTCCGGTACTAGTCATCAAAGAAATTTTTATTTGTTCCGGGTATTGAATACGGAAGACTGGCTCTGAGATAATTTTCCTTAGGCCTGTACTATTAATTACAAGTACTTATAGCTCCGAGATACAGAATTGAAGAGAGAAGTTCAAACATTCAACATTCGATTGAACAACAACAGGGAACTGACACAAGTTAAGTGCACTTTCACACATCAACTTTTATTACTTGTACATAGATAAGAAATGGCGTGACACTTCCATAGGCTGTGTTTCAGTTCTCATTGGACTACCACAATGAGGGGCCCTTCCTCACTCCTACTTTACTCGCTTGCACTCTGTGCAGCAAGCTTAAGTTGGCATACAGGATTTCTGTCTAAGTTACACTGAATGTATATGGTTATATATATACATCCCACCTGCTTGCTAATACCATAGACAGGTTCTCACTGTTTCATCATAAAGTGAGGGTAAGGGTCTGATGGGTTTGAGTCCAGGTGGTAAGCAAACTTAGCTTTGCTTCGGAGAAGACAGTTGTTCTCTCCTGTGGCTGGTGACTGCCCCACTGGTGTAGATTTGTTGTCTGGTGTCGCCCTGGTTTCTGGCGAAGTCCCAGCTTCTGGTTCAGTCGCAATGTGTAGCGTGACCAGGATCCCAGTTCTGCGATAAAGAGAACTTGATCTGTAGATGAGAATCTGGTGGCTGGTCTGTCGAGTGCACACATTTACCCTTTTCCTCTGTCTTTCAGAGAGGGTGTGAGACTCAGCCAGCAAAGTTTTTCTCTATGGTAGAGTTTCTGCTATAACTATTAACCTCCACTTTTGTTTAATGGCTAAGTTAAGCTCACAAAAGGGTAGGAGACAGTAATACAATGTTACAGTTTTAGTTAAACAACTCTTCCATGTTTCATATGAATTAAATCACACTGACTTGGGCTATGCTTAGTCCAAGTACACATGTGGTGTAGACTTAAAGTCACACACTACAAATCATTCCAATAATCACCAGTATTTATAAATCAGAGTAGCAGTTTTTACCTAGCACAGGCATACTGTTTTTCCTGATCAAAATTAATCATTGAATCTATTATCTTAACAGACAGAGTTGCATACTGACAAAAGTCAGGGTGTGAACACAAAGAGCAGTGGTCAGATTGTTAACAAAGAATCAAAACCACTGGGAGAGAGCTTTTTTGCCATATGATGGCAAGCAAACTACTACACACAAAATAATCATTCATCAGTTTGATAAATGTTGCTAAGCATTTGTACAAAGTTACAATGCTAACACACACAGCATACATAAAATCAATACATAGATTCAAAAATGTAAAACAGAGTTCCAACTCACTTTTCCTGGGAATGAACAGGGAATGACTTGAGATCAAGGAGTTACCAAGAATGGACTAGGCCTTTCTGTCCCTTTGTCTTCCTCTGCTCTTGTCTACAGGCAGTCCTGAGGGGTCAGTGAAGCTGTGCCTGTGTGTGCCTAGTATATATGAATCTCTCGCTTGCCGAATCAATTGAGACAACCTGTCATTTACCCATCAGGGGTGAGAGGGGGAGGGAATGGGGATAATTTATGCATCCGTATAGCTGGCCGTTGAGCCCCAGTTAATTTATGTGTCCGCATAGGTGTTCGTGAGCACGTGCAGGTGCCTGCGAGGATGGGGACCGTAGGTATGAAGGGGGGGGGGGGGGTGGTGGTGGTGGTCGGTGGAGAACGCGCAACATGCCTTTGTGTCGCGGGGTAGAGGGGGGGGGGCAGGGGTGAGACGGGCTATTGTTAGAATGCACGCCCCACGCTGCGCGCTGTTAGTGTCGCACCGCATGGGGAGGGAGGGTTGAGAGAGAGGGGAAGGGAGGTAGGCTGATAAGAACAAAAGGCGGCACGCGTTTACCGTGATGCAAGTTTTTCTTGTAGCACATAGCCAAGTCGTGCGACTCACACCATTCTAAGATGGGGAAGGGGGGGGGGGGGGGGGGGGGTGGGGTGGTGAAGGGGGTTGAGAGGGGAGGGTGGGCATAGATTTGAAATCTATTTTTTCCGAATACTTTTTCAAGATTCTACCACTGGATCATTAAACAGAATGAAAATGGAAATTGTGGTTCTATGAAGGCTAAGAGTTTTTCCCAGTTTGTGTTGAAAAGATTTGTGGACAAGAGGAAGTAACTCACATCATGGGCTGATTGCCTTTCAGAGCCTAACGTGTTAAGGAATAGTGTGTGATCCACGACACTAAAATCTCCACATGTATATGTCTGACCAATCAGCAGATGAGGAATAATTTGAAAATTAAATGAGACTTACCTGGAAGTTGAAGTTTAATGGAGATTATTTCGAGGATGCTGATGGGTAGAGGTATACATGTGCCCACCCATCAACAACTCGAGGTGCATCCATTGAACCCTCCCTTCCGAGTTCATCTCGGGGATCACTCGCAGCTGAAGTCTGTGGTGCGCGCACAGTATCGTCCTCCACATGTATACCTCTACTCAACAGCATCCTCGAAATAACCTCCATTAAACTTAAACTTCCAGGTAAGTCTCGTTAATTTTGAAATTCCTCTAGTTCTGTTGGTTTTGTGCTGAAAGCCCAGTTTCAGCAATTATGCTGCATGTCCATTCTGCAATATTGCCAAAAACCTTCCCTTTTTCTGTTTTCTTATCTGTTGTTTATATCTCAAAGTTTCCTTAAGTATATTGTTCTAACTAAGCCATTTTATTGTGGGCATACCAACGTAGGCAATGCTTTTTTTTCCAGTTATTTTCAGACGATCTTCATGTGGTCTTGTGTGTTGCTTGGTAGTTTTAACGGGTATATATACTGATGATTTACTCAGTACATCAGTTGTTTAATGCATCATGGTTGCGCCTCATTTCAATGGATTAAATGTTCTGTTCAGATCTGCTGTGCGGAGCCACGTTCTCCATGCATACAGGAATGTGAGATATACTAGTGAACACAGGAGCTGATCTTGAGTTACATGGAAATGTCATTGTCTTTCTATACAGGTTTTAGTGTAGACTACGACGATGCAGTCTTTGCAACCCTTAACAGAATTTATGGTTTTGATCTCTCATTGTTCATCATGAAGGATCCAAGGAAAGCGAAATTTCGAAAAGTGCTAATTGTATGTCCACGGACACCTATATCAGTAAAGATGGTGGTGTTTTCACCAACCATCAGCTTGCTTCCCAGCACTGATTTTCATGCTCTAGAATTTCCACTCATCTTTTAACAAGCTTTCTTGTTCACAGCCAGCCAGGCCATCAATGCCTTTTCCCTCCAGTCCTATTTGTGCCGACCTGATCTTCACGTCCATCAGTCATAATGCGTTCCAAAAATGTTGTGAAAAGTGTAGGAGATAGAGGTCAGCTCTCACAAACTCCAGCTGAAGCAAAGAACCATCTCCATCTGTTTTGTCTATGAATACTTCAAAGCTGATTTAGGGTTAAGTTCTTGGATGATGTTAATTAGTTTTTCCCCAATTTGAATGTCTTATGTATGGCCTGTAGCACCTCCCTGTTAGATTCTGTCAGACGCCTTATCAGAATCCTTTACAAAGCAAAGTAGAGTTGGTGTTGTTAATGCTTTCACGAAGGGTGAAAAGATTAAAGAACCGTTCAATTGTACTTCTGACTTTGTGGATTCTCGTCCGTTTTTCAGCACTAATATGTTCAGAATTACTTTCAACATTACTGTGCTGGCATGGTTCAACAAACAGACAGTGCAGTGGTCTCGACAGTGTTGGAGATTTTGTTTCTTAGGAAACATGACGATTAATGATTAAACGCAGTCTTTTACCTTTTCACACAGGAAAAGTTTAGCCGAAGTGAAGCTTTCAGCCTCCATCCAGAGGCCTTCGTCGGCGCCGAATGTCTCGCTGAGTGAGTTGGGTTCGGTGCCCGAGATCTCGAGATGAACTCGAGTCACGCGACCGAACAGGGAAGTGTAGGCTGCTGGTACGTTGTGTTGCCCCGGGTCTCGTTTGAGGGAAGGACACGTGGCCGCGATGTAGATGGCCTCCTTTACTCCTCTTTGGAATCATTTAGGTTCCTGGTCCAGGACGCTGACATTGTCCCGGGAGAACTCATGTCCACTGATGTTCAAGTGTTCTCCGACTGGTGATGATTATCTCTTGTGTTCTTTGATGTGGAGTTTCAATTTTCTTTCTGTTTCTCCGATGTATGTCTGGTCACAATCTCCACACTGGAACTCATAGATTGCCCCTGATTGTTCTAGTTTGTCCACTTTGTCCTTTGGGCCACTATTCTGCTTCTGATGGTGTTGTAGGGCTTAGAGTGGACCACCACGCCATTCTTCTGATCTTGCAGGCGAGGGCTTCCGTCACACCCTTGACATAGGGGATGGTGACATGTCCAATGGGGGGGGCTCGTTTTCTTGGTGGAGGGGTGGGGAGTGTTCTTCTTGCTTCCTGGTAGGTTCCAGGCCCATTTGGGGTAGCCTGAGATGCTCAGCACTTCCCGGAGGTGGCGGAGTTCCTCTTCACGGTTTGACTGGGTGGAGCAGATGGTATTTGCTCGTGACGTAGGGTTCGGATCACTCCCAGCTTGTGTTCTAGGGGCTGGTGGCTGTCGAACTGGAGGTACTGGTCTGTATGGGGTTGGTTTCCTGTACACTTGGAATGCTAAGGAGTTCCTGTCTCTGGTGATCTTGGTGTCCAGCATGGCGATGCTGCCGTTCTCTTCCACTTCCTTGGTGAATTTTATGGCCGGGCACTGTTCGTTCAGGAGGTTTGAAAATTAATCTACCATCTCTGTCTTCAGTATGGCCATAGTGTCGTCCATGTATCTGCCCCAGTAGCGGGGTGGGGAGTGAAAGGTGGCCAGTGCTTTTTTCTCAAAGTCTTCCATGAAGAGGTTGGTGACAGCTGGGCTCACCGGTGATTTCCATGGCTGCGTCTTGTGTTTGTTGGTAGAACTCCCCCTCGTAGTGAAGTACGTTGTAGTCGGGCAGCACGTCAAGAGTTCACAGATCTGCTCTGGTGAGAGTGAGGTTCTTTCCACAAGGCTGGTGTCCATCTCAGTCTCTGTTTAATTATGTCCACACTCTTCTCGACAGGGACACTGGTGAAGAGGGCCGTCACATCGAATGACACCAGCTGTTCATCAGGTCTTAACATAAAACTCTTGAGTTTGGAGACCAGGTCGGCACTGTTCTTTATGTGGTGTTCTGTCCTCCCCACCAGGGGTGCTAGGATGTCAGCTAGGAACCTGGCAGTCTCGTAAGTAATAGAGCCTCTGGAGGCCTAATGGGGCGGAGTGGGACCTCTCTTTTATGCACCTTGCGGAGGCCATAAAATCTGGGGACGTTGGCAGTAGAGGGGTACAACTTCCTGTACTGTTCTAGGGTCAAGTCTCCTGATTTCTTCATTTCCTTTAGGCTTTGCACCAGTTTTTGTTGTGTACCTGCTAGTGGGGTCCTTCTTCAAGGGCTTGTAGGTATTTCTGTCATCTAAAAGTTCTTTGGCCTTCTCTTTGTACATCTCTTTTGGTACAATCACAGTGGGTCTTCCTTTATCTGCTGGCGATGGACTCATCTGTTTTCAGGTCCTTGAGAGCATGCCGTTCTTTTTCAGAGAGGTTTGGGGGGGGGGGGGGGGTTTCGCCTGTTTGAGGATGCTTACGCATTCCGACCGTAAGTGTGCTGCCTGTTCGGAGTTTGGGCAAATCTGTTTGCAGGCTGCTTCTATGGTCGTAATGAAATCCGTTATCGGGAGTTTGTCGGGAGTAATGGCGTAATTTAGCCCTTTCTCTAAAACTGATTTTTCATCCCTGGAAAGCATACGGTCTGACAGATTGACCCCCCCCCCCCCCCCACTGTTTTTTTATGTTCCTGGTTTCCTGTTCGCTCACTTTGGCCACCAGCATATTCTTCTCCTCTCTCGGCGTTGTTTTGGCTGCCATTTTGTCATATTTCGTCTTTGGCGCGTGCGCACTCGATCCCATTCCGTGTTTTTGGCTAACCGAACCTATTGCTGTACTTCGTCCAGCATCGTGGTTGGTACATGTGAACCCATAGTCTCAGTCAGCTCTTCAATGTGCTGTTCGATCGTCTTGATTTTCGCGTTGATTTGCCCAATTCTAAGGTTTCCCAGCACATGTTCTGCATTATGTATGATCTTGTTTGCTGCTGTTCCTTTCAACGATGTTTTGATCTTAAGGCTCGATGGAAGCACTTTGTGATGTTTACAGTGCAACGAAAAATGAAGATGGTTCCGATACCTTGCCAACTGTTTGTTTTCCTTTTCCAACTCACAGAAAGTTTTTAGGACTATCTGGTTGTAATTGCGTTTGAGCCGTAGAGGTACTTTTAACTCATGGGGTGATGACATGATTAAACACAGTCTTTTACCTTTTCACACAGGAAAGTTTAGCCGAAGCGAAGCTTTTGGCCTGTATCCAAAAGCCTTCGTCAGCGCCGAATGTCTCGCTGAGTGAGTTGAGTTTGGTGCCCGCGATCTCGAGATGAACTCGAGTCACGCGACAGTACAAGGGAAGTGTAGGCTGCTGTTAGGTTGTGACGATTAATGTTTGAATGCATGACCTTATTCGTTAATGTGAAAGTACTGATTTGAGATAGCTTTCAAGAGTTCAAATATTGACTACTGCCCTCTCTGTTGTTATTTGCCATAATCTTACCACATTTCAGTGACTTCTGTGCTGCTACTACTTCTTCATGGTGTACCACGAAGCCATCCTCTTTTAACGAATTTTGTACAGTTATCAAACTTTGACCTCTTTTACTATGTCTGTTTTAGAGTTCAGAACAATATTCACTCCACCTTTTCATGGTGTGTTCCTTTGGTTAGAAGTGTTGCTGCCTTTGTCATTGATGGGGCTGACATTAGCTTACTTCTGACTGATCAAGATTTGAGACTATATTGGGGTTGCAAATCGTCTAGGTATATCTCTGTGTCCTCACACTGTTGTTAAATCCAGCTTTCCTTTGCATTCTTCAATACTTGTCTAATACCATTATTAATAGGGTTGTTTCTCCCTTCCTCCTCGCGCTCTTCTGTTTGGTTTATGCTCCCTTTAGTGGTACAATTCTCAAAAATATTAGAATAGACAACTTGGATTTCCATCACTTTAGTGCTTTAAATTACTATTGCTGTTTCAGGCATTGCTTCGTTGAAATTGTTCATGAGGGTTTCAACATCTTTCAGCAGTAGTAGAGGGGTGAAGTTTCCTCCATAAGTTCCT
Organism: Conus betulinus; assembly: GCA_016801955.1. NCBI lineage: Eukaryota > Metazoa > Mollusca > Gastropoda > Neogastropoda > Conidae > Conus > Conus betulinus. Next base: position 222,950 of record JADBJO010003101.1, read on the forward strand.
TGAAATTATAGAGCAGTTCATCTTTCAGTTTCAAACGATTAGATTTAAGAGAGCGTTGTTTCAGTGTCTCGTTATGCTTCAGATGTAACAACAAGCTCATTTTAACAACTTCAACACTCATAAATGCACTTGTTTAATCCTATTGACGCCAGACCTGCTGTGGTACTGAGCAGTTGGAGGGTACCATATCCATTGTCCAAGCGTTTTACGAGAGTGATATCAAATCATTTTCTCTGGCAAACACTGGCAGATTCAGCTTCTTATCATTGATGGTCTCGTTATTGTAGGGACCACATAAATTCTTTTGGTTCTGTTTGGCATCTTTACCTACATTGATGTCCCAGTTCCCATAAAAGATGAAGATGTTTCTTCGTAATCCTTGTTAATGACTATTTGAAGCTGAATGTAGAAATCGTCAATGTAGTAGTTATCATAGTCTGACGTTAAGCCGTGTTACCACCATTCTAATGGATTTGCCCGCAGGTAACTGGTCATGAACCTACCAGAAACAATGCAGCATTCCAGTACAGCGTTTCAGATGTTTCAGTGAAGTAAGTGGGATTTACTCCACACATGCAGCACGCAGCAATGGGTTAGCTGGTTACAGGTAGCTCTGAGCTGACTTAAAACCTGTTTCAAACGTGCTTTACTTTTTTGTTCTTCCAAAAATGTTTCCAGTTTTTCGTAACTCACTCAAATGAAATTACGTTTTCTTCAGATTGCAACCCTGGACAAAATATGACATATACGTCCCCTTTGTTAAAACGAATGGGCAAATTTTATTCCATCTATATAATGAAAGAACAACATTTCAGATTTAGAGGAAAGGTGAGAAGGAAAACGCCGGGGATATAATGGAGAGGGAAGAAGGAATGCATGAAGAAGAGGGGGGGTGGTATAATGGAGACTGGGGCTGGGGAGGTGGACACGCAGTTCGAGACTCAAAACAGGAACTTCTACCCCCCTCGCGTCCTAGTCGATTGTCCCGTTTGCTGGGCCGCCATTCCACCAGACCTAAGGGTGCTTCACTTTAGGGGCCGAGGTGTAAAGCGTCCTCGTTTGAGAGCCAGGGACCTGTTACCAATGAAATGAAAGGGGACAGATGGAATGGATACAAATTATGTGACTTCTCCCACATTTTGAGCTATCCACAATGATGCAAAAAGGCAGCGACCAATGAATAACTGATCTATAGCGTATATTATCACATAGATGATAATTACTTAAAGTGACGAGACACTACTGATTTAATGACATATATGACACAAACCATCATGGAAATGGTCTGCTCGCAGACAATCGATAAAAGGAAGTTTTCCCAAGCTGACAGGTAGTACTCATTGAATTAAGAGTGGCATGAAATGATTGGGATTTCTTATATTTGATATGGATCACAGGCTGGTGCCCTTTGGTTTGTATAAGTTATGGAAATCGGTGATGATTAAACCTGCTTCAATCCTTGCAGTCTACTTATGTACACACGCGCATCAAATGTTTTTTCACTCAAGATGAACTAATATGTTGCAGCTGGGTATCTGACATAAAGATTTCTTTAATTAAAATTGATTTAATGTTGTTTGTGTTACTCAAGACAGGGAACAAAAATGCATATTTATTAGAATTCAGACAATATCTTGATTATCGTTTTTAATGACACCAGCGTGCTCAAAACAAACAAACTATGCGTGGTACAATTCTTTGAAAGATACATCAACCCAAGATATTCATCAATAAAGTATCATATCAATGACACCAGATATTTTGACAAATGTTGTAGCAAAAGCTGGGATTTATTCAAACAGAAGATGGTTTCATACTGTCACACGTTAGACCGCTTACTTCCTCAGTACACGGTGAGTGAACATGTACAGGTAAAAGCGGTAGTTTGAAAGAGTTCCTTGTAGATCCTGTGGTAGTTCTTCAGCTTGCAGACGACAATATACACTGGGCTGTATTGAAACGAAGAGGATCCTTTTATTTACAAACGTTGGAGAACATAGCAAAAGCAAACGGCAATCAACCGACTTTCAAGTTCAATACGTCGCACAGGAACTCAATCGTACATGCAGCAGCCAATATTCTACTAATGGTAGCTTTTCATCGACTAGACTCAAAGTCAGTGAACACTCGAACACCTCTGTGCTTGACAATGACTAGAATTCTTTAACCACTCTCCTTTCTCTCTCCCTCACAGTCGCACGCCTCTCATCCCTTTTATACGTTATCTGAAGAATATTCTCGAACGTTCTCGATCATTCTTTTCTAGATTATTCTGCATATCAGTGAGCTCAACCGATGAAATTGCGATAAGCTTATGCGAATGTGACTCGACCAGCTTCTACAACATTCGCGAACCTTTGGTAATGCACTGGCAACTTACGGAAACCTGGTAAACATTCTACCATAATCTCAAATATACCAATTGCGTTATTCGAAAACAAAACTGAGCGATTACGTATACGTTCACTTTTCAACTGTTTAAATAACTCAACAGCAGCACTACACTGACCGAAGCAAATGAAGGCTTGCAACTCGTCATTATTGCTATGACATCTTTCGCGAAAGTTCATCCTCTCTTGTCTTCTTTTTAAATTGTGACAGATACAAATGTTTCTGTTAGGCCTAATGTAAGGTGTCCTTTACGTTATAATGGTGCTGACGACAAAGGTCACTTTCCGTTTGACTGTGATGAATATGACGCAGTATATGTGTCACGCATCATTCTCCAGAAATACAACATGAAAAGACATGACTTAGTACGTGTCATTTCATCAGCAAATGGAGATTTCATCAAATTGCTTACAAAACGTATCCCTGAAGTTTTCGATTACAGAAAAAAAATGCTTTCCCTCTAAAGCAGTCTCCTGACCAATTACAAAGCCAACTTTGATTATTGATTTTTTTGACAAAACAGAACAGAACTGCGATTATTGATGTTGCATAATTATGGTCATCTTAATTAGTGACAAATTTGCATCGATGTATTATCATTTGTGACAATGTTGCGATTAATAACAGCTGTCCTATGATTCATACTCTACTTTTTTCATATACTATGGATCCATTTATTTTGTCTGTAAGGGTAATTGTCGATTGCTCTAGATTACTGTGACTGCAGAAAGAGTTCACGCGCACTTTTTTTTCTTGTTTAGATTATTTATTAAGCATTTGTGTATGTACTTTTTTTTCGTTTTCAAGACTATTGTCTATTGGTTTCCACCATCAACAAAAATTCCACTCCCAGCCCTGCCATGAAAGCCAATTAGTTTATTTTGCCAGTGAAATTGTCCAGTTCTCTCTCTCTCTCTCTCTCTCTCTCTCTCTCTCTCTCTCTCTCTCTCTCTCTCTCTCTCTCTCTCTCTCTCTCCTGGCTCCTCCTGCTTGGATGCTAGCAAGATAGATTTTGGCAGAATGGACAAACATGTACAGTAAAATAACCAAACTTTGACCAGTTGCCGGGGAATGGCATCCTCCCACTTTTGAAAGTGTACCCAACTCTCTATTGAGAGAAACAACGCTCTCTTCTTTCAAAATTGAAAACAAACCGAGTCAAACCGTTGTTCTCCTGACTCCAGCACATCAGACTCACACACCACAACCTGATCACCGTGATACAGTTGTGTAGAAATATCTGTTGCGATTGATCAGCGACAGTAGAAGATCCGAGGCGCACAGAAATTCTGCATTCAAGAGGACAAGGCAAGCTGTTCCTTCTTCCTCTCCACTCTCATTCTCCCAAATCTTCCAAATCTCCTTTACAGCAACACACACACACACACACACACACACACACGCGCGCGCACACGCACGCACGCTTGCACGCACGCACGCACGCACGCACGCTCGCACACACACACAGAGTCGTATTCGTATTTGTTCTCTCTCTCTCTCTCTCTCTCTCTCTCTCTCTCTCTCTCTCTCTCTCTCTCTCTCTCTCCCTCTCTCTCTCTCTCTCTCTCTCCCCCTCTCTCTCTCTCTCCCTCTCCATCTCTCTCTCTCTCTCTCTCCCTCTCTCTCTCTCTCTCTCTCTCTCTCTCTCTCTCTCATCTCTCTCTCTCTCTCTCGTCGGTTCCCTTGCTTGTCTGCTGACAAGAGAGATTTCTCAGAACGGATAACATTAACGACAGACTAACCAAATTGTGTACAGAGTACCAGGGAATGGGCTCCTTCCACTCTTGAACGTGGACTCAACACTCCGTCAGGAGAAATGGACGTCTTCTTTCAAAGTTGAAGGCAAAACGAGTCAAACGGTTTTGTTCTTGACCTGACTCCAGCACATCAGACTCACACACCACAGCCTGACTCCAGCACATCAGGCTCACACACCACAGCCTGACTCCAGCACATCAGGCTCACACACCACAGCCTGACTCCAGCACATCAGACTCACACACCACAGCCTGACTCCAGCACATCAGGCTCACACACCACAGCCTGATCGCCGTGACACAGTTGTGTAAGAAATATCTGTCCCGAGTGATCAGCGATAGTAGAAGACCCGAGGCGCACAGAAATTGTGCATTCAAGAGGAAACGGCAAGCTGTTCCTTATTCCTCTCCACTCTCATTTTTCCGCACACACACACACACACACACACACACACACGCACGCACGCACGCACGCACGCACGCACGCACGCACACACACACACACACACACACACGCATGCGCACACACACACACACACACACACACACACATGCGCGTTTCTCTCAATTTCAGTTAAAACCTTTAGAGGTGACACTTTCTGTAACAGTTTTGTAGCCATAAGTGCATGGTTATATGGACAAGAAACCAACCTACAGATACACCACCTGACACACATCTCCAGTCACTACCACGACATACAGATGATGTGCTAGTGGTGGAAAATACTGGCCATGGCAATGATCCTCTTGGAAATAGTATGCCAATAGTGTATCGACACTTTTGAACACAAGCAATCCATTCCTGTGAAGAACTCAACTGATGGTCAAAGTAGAAAGAAACTCGTGGAGAGCGTGGCAGCAGAGAGTCCTCAGAAGAGAAGCCCCCTTCAAGCGAGTGGGCCACACCCGGTTCATGACTCCGGATGTCCCTCTGCTGCCCCCCTTTTTTTTTTTTTTTTTTTTTTTTTTTTTCCATCTTGGGATGAGCCATGACTGGGATTCGAACCCATGCCCTTCTGGACATGCTCATTTCCACTTAATGACTCGTGCACTAACCACTGAGCCACAGGGACACCTGATATTTGTAGGAAAGTTTAAGCCTTATGAAGTTCACTTTTGTTCCTCCTTGACCAGATCCCACTTGAACACCTCTCTGCCGCTTCTGCCATTGCTTTCAGGGCTTTGGTTTTTTTCCCTCCCTGCAACTGAGAGCTGTTTCATGAGGCTGTATGCAGACGTTCCCACAAACCCCCTAGCTCCAATTTCTGCAGTGAGGACTTTGACCTGATAGCCTTCTCTCCTCAGGCTGTTTGCCAGATCAGCATACTTTTTCAGTCTTGTAGATCTGAGCTGCCTCCATTCTGTTCTCATATGGCACCGTGAGCTCGATCATGATCAGCTGCTTGGTTGACTGAGAGTGTAATACTATGTCTGGTCTCATGCCACTCTTGCTGATAATCTCTGGGTGACTATTCCATTCTGGGAGGTCTGCTGTGCACTCCCAGTCATCTGCCCCGTCCAGCAGACTCTGCCTGCATGTTCCGAGTGGCACTGTTGTTCTTGGCCATGATTCGCTGCCTCCTGCCGTGAAGAATGTTGCGGGTGCTTTTGGAGTCCTGATTTTCCCTTTTGTGGTGTTGGTACTAGCCCAGACTACTTGTACAATCTCTTTGAGCACTTGGTTGTGCCTCCATGTGTACCTTCCTTGAGCCAGGGCTACTTTACATGAGCTTAGGACATGCTCCACTGTTTGTTTTTCATGGCAAAGGGGGCATGAAGGATCGTCTGTTTTTCCCCACTTCACCAGGTTTGCATTTGAAGGCAGAAGATCATATGCAGATCTGAGAATGAAGCTGATCCTGAGAGGGGCCATGTGCCAAATGTCATTCCAAGTGAGACTTCTTTGGAGTGCATTCTCCCACGTTGTCCATTGCCCTTGCTGCTGGCTCTGCTGGACTGCTTTTTGGAGTCTTTGTTGGTCTTCTTCTTTTCTCATCTCCTGAATCATCATGTCTCTTTTGGCTTTTCCTTTGGCCTTTGACCACCATTCAGTTTTTGGTCACCCCCAGTCCTTGTCTGTTGGTCTGTGTGTGTCCTGTTATTTCTCTGATCTTGAGACTTTCTTTTGCAGAATCCATCGCCTCTTGAACTTTCCATTTTCTGCCTGTCTTCAGCTGGGGCTTGATTGCTTCAACCACCTTGTCTCCTGAGTCCTCCAGCATGCTTTGAAGTCTGATCTTCCCTGCTTTTATATTCCTCCAGGATGGATTTCAGTGGTAGTTTCAGCTTTGCTTGGCGACAGTATAGCGCTATGTCAGTCAGACAGGGTGGGACACCAAGCCATTTCCTTGTGACTTGTTGATTTTGGATTCCATTGCCTCCACTATGCTGGTACAGATGTCGTATATCATCAGAGGCCATAGGAGCTTTGGTATCAGCATGAACTGCAGACACCAGACCTTGTATTTGCCAGGGAGCCCACACTGGTCAATGGTCTCCAAGCCTTCTTCCGACATCTGTTTGGTTTTCTTTTGCTCTTCGTGTGTCTTTCAACGTATCATCATACCATCTTCCCAGGCTCTTGACTGGCTCTTCTGTTACTGTTGGAATGGTCTGGTTGGCAACACTGAAGACCACAGATTTGGGCCACTTTTCCTTTCCTCAGTGAGAGACTCCGTGATTTCTTTGGCTTGAACTTCATTCTGGATGAGGCAACTGTGTCGTCCAGCCTCTCCAGCACGTGACGTGTCTCGTCTTCTCTGGATGAAATCACTGTAGTGTCATCCATGAAGGCCTTGAGAGGGGGCATCTTGTATCCATCGCCAAGGTCTGTTTGTCTTGCGTTGCTTGTTGCTGCTTTCAAGATGACTTCCATTGCCAACACGAACAGTATTGGGGAAATGGCACAGCCCATTGCAATGCCCACTTCCAAGTTGATCCAATCTGTTGTGTACTCCTTGGTAGAGAACCGCATTGAGAAGCCATTGAAGTACTTCTTGAGCATGTCGCGGATGTTCTTTGGCACATGGTACATCTTAAGAGCCAACTGTATCATCTCATGGGGTACAGATCCATATGCGTTTTTTGCCAGGTCGAGCCACACTACGTCCAGGTCTCTCTTTTCTGTTTTTGCTCTTTGGATTGCGTCCCAGATCATTGTGGCGTGTTCTACACAGCCAGCCACGCCTGGAATGCCACCTTTCTGAACTGACACATCCAAGTACTTGTTTTCCCCATGAGGTACTTGGTCAGCCTTGCTGCCATGACAGAGAAGAAGATTTTCCCTTCGCGTTCAGTAGTGATATTGGCCTGAACTGGCTGATGTCACTTGAGTTTTTGCTCTTTGGGGATGTACACACCATCTGCCGTCATCCCACTGGCCGCTGATCTTCTGATTTCTCCAAGCTGATCGCAGCAGCCTGTGGAGCCACTCCAGCACCTTGGGACATTTCTTGTACAGCTGGTAAGGTATTCCGTTTGGCCCTGGTGATGATTTGGCTCTGGCTTTGTCGACCACCTTCTTGATTTCCGCCAACGTTGGAGGCTTGTCATTGAACTGTTCCTCAGGGTTGGTTGGCCACACCAGACCTTGAATGTCGAGTGGTGCTTTGCTCTGTGAGTCAGAGTATGTGTTTTTCTCAGATGCTGCTCAAGAACTCCTTTGTCCACACTTAGGGTCCCAGATTTCGGCTGCTCGAACAGAGTTCTGGCAAACTGGAGGGGTCTCTGAAGAAACGCTCTTGCGTCTTCTTCTTCTTTTTGCTTTTCCTCTTCCTCGCAGATTCCGCTTTGCTGAGGGCGCTGTGTTTTTGCTTTCAGGTCTTCCCAGAGTTTTTTCCAAGCCTTGTTTTTCAGCTGGCAGAGCAGTCTTCATTTGCTTCTTAAGGTTTTTCTTTTGGACCCTGATCTTGTCCATCTCTTCTTGGCGTCTGGATTTCTTTGGAGGTGTTTTTTCTTTGGGTAGTTTTGCTCCATAGGCGTCTCTACATGTGGCATACACAATGTCCCCATATGTGGCTAGTTTGTGTTCCAGGGTGCTTTTCCCTATCAGTGCATCGAGTCTTTGGACGATTTTTGCATCCAGTTTCTCCCAATCTTCAGTCTCGTTTGCTCGTGGCAGGTTGAGTTTTCAGGCGCCTGGCATCGAGGGCCTGTGCAAATTCTTCATCCGAACCAACAGCGTGGATGTCCCTCGGCACTGTGGTTTAAATCCTGGCCTTGGTCTTCCGACGTCTTATCTGCTGATGCAGTGCGCTGCTGCTCAAATATTATACAAGAGAGTGACAGACAAAATACGAAAGTTGATGAAATAGGGACATGTCTGCCATATAATTCAAAAATGCTGAAAAGTATTAGGATCGGGTTCTAGATACCAAAGACAACTTCAACAACCTTTCTGATACGGGCGGAAATCCTGACCTAGATACGACCTGACCGTACAGTGAGAGTATAGCCCTTACCGTGATTTTCAACGTTACACTATGACATTTTCACGTTCATATTTTTCCCACTCGATTACCTTAGTTATCTGTCTTTCCCCCTGTCCCGTTTTGTGAATGGGCTCAAAAGCTTAAAACAATAAATCAGTCGTATTCGTATTCGCATTGGTATTCTCTCTCTCTCTCTCTCTTCATCTCTCGTCCCTCTCTCTCTTCAATCTCTCTCTCTCTCTCTCTCTCTCTCCTCTCTCTCTCTCTCTCTCTCTCTCTCTCTCTCTCTGCATGATTGGTTCTTTCCTTTATGGTGCACTAAGAGTTTGGCAAAAGATGATAAGATGATGTTGATGCTGTTTTTCAATGTTGACGGTTGAGTTTATTGTGATCAAATGTGACATTCAGAGGACAGTCTCCTAAATCAATCTGAACAACACGCAAACTCAACAGTGGCGACTGACTTGTATCCATCTCAATCAGGTTTCATTCATTACGAACAATATAATGAAGAATCCAAACGAGATGCTTGGAATGATCAGTACGAACCCATTTGAAAAAGCTTCCGACATTATCTGGAAAACTGGGCTTCCTACTGTACTTGTGTTTGGATTTTTTGGAAAATTTCATGATAATTCTCATTATGCTTCGTCTTCCTGCATCTCCTTCAAGTGTTTTTTTTTCAAGTTCTGGCTTGGTCTGACCAGCTGGTTCTGATAAATTCTCCACTAAATTTTTGGCTTCCAGAGATATATGATATACCACGGTTTGATTACCAGGGTTCCTGGCAGTGCAAGGTTGTTACCACGATGATATATTCGATGTCACCTATATCTGCATGGATGCTTGTTTGCTCTCACCATGCTGAGAGCAGCTTCTGTGCTGTGGCCACTTCGCGTCGGTGCTTTGTGGACGATAGGAATGTCTCGAGGTACTGCCATCATATTGGTCTTTATCATCATGTTAATTAATT
>JADBJO010003101.1:237500-266272 GCA_016801955.1 Conus betulinus
GCATTTGTATGTACATGTGTGTGTGTGGTGTGTGTGTGTGTGTGTGTGGTGTGTGTGTGTGGTGTGTTGCTGGAGAGTGTATGTTGATTTGTTTATGTTTAGTTTTTTCGTATTTTGTGTGTGTGTGGTTTTTTTTTTTTTAATTTTTCTAAATCTGTCCATGTATCATTTTCATTTCCAGTTCCTCTTTTTTGGCGGCAAAAGAAACGAAGATAAAGGAAGAAGAATGGAAGGGTTTGGGATGGAATGAAAAATAGGGAGGAGAACAGATGTGCAGCCCAGGCTACTTCATTCTGGTAAAAAAGAAATTGCGGCAAGTTTAATGTAGAGCAGCAACACAAAACAAAACATTGATATGAAAATAACAACTTNACAAACACATGTCATACACACACACACACACACACACACACACACACACACACACACAGAGAACTCCATTTATGTGCATACACACACACACACACACACACACACACACACACACCCACACACACACACACAGGGATCCATTGATGTGCACACATACACACACACACACACACACACACACACACACACACAGATCCATTCATGTGCACACATACACACACACACACACACACACACACACACACACACACACACACACACACACACACACACACACACACATGTGAGTGGAACATCAGATAATGAGTCACCTGTGTGTGTGTGTGTGTCGTCAGGTGGATGCACCAGGAGACAATGCTGGCGGCAGCCCACCCATCAGGCGTGTGTTTCTATGACAACACGGGGATAGAGCTTCATGCTCTCACCGGCCTGGACAGTGTGCTGCGCATGGAGTTCCTACCGCACCACATGTTGCTGGCCACTGCTGTAAGCTTTTGTTTGATTGGTTGTTCCTACCGCATCACATGTTGCAGGCCACTGCTGTAAGCTTTTGTCTGATTGGTTGTTTCTACCGCACCACATGTTGCTGGCCACTGCTGTAAGCTTTTGTCTGATTGGTTGTTCCTACCGCATCACATGTTGCTGGCCACTGCTGTAAGCTTATGTCTGATTGGTTGTTCCTACCGCACCACATGTTGCTGGCCACTGCTATAAGCTTTTTGTCTGATTGGTTGTTTCTAAGGAGCCACATGTTGCTGGCCACCACTGTAAGATTCTTGCTGATTGGTTGTTAGCTGCTGATAACGAGGGATTGGTTCTTAGCTTGTGATGACGAGGGATTGATTGTTAGCTGGTGATGACAAGGGATTGGTTGTTAGCTGTTTACGATGAAGGATATCATTTCTCACCTTTATGATAGGACATGAAAGGTTTTCCGAACTGGACAGACATTGGGTTCATGGATCAAAGTTGTCTTGTTATGCGGGGCCGGAATAGCTCAGTTGGTAGAGTGCCAGACTCGTGATCCTGGGATTGTGGGTTCGAATTTCGGTACAGGGGGGATTTTTCCCTTGGAGTTAACATAGGTTCTGACTCCATTCTCCATACAGTCCTTCAAATGAGACTATAAACCGAGGTTCCGTGTGTGAACATACACACAACATCCTACATATACATAAAATCCCATCACCTGCTTTCAGAAGAGAAGGCCAGTTTGGCTGTTGGTATGGATGACACATTACACATAGCATGCAACTTCCCCAAAATGGAGTAGGCTGCCTTAATGGTGGGATAAAAAACGGTCATACACACAAAACTCCACTGCCTGTCTTTACAGACAGTGTCCGCAGGAGTATCAGTCTGCGTACACAGAAAGAAAGAAAGAAAAGTTGTCTTGTTATGAGATCTGATGGTCCTTGCTGTTGTTTTTCATTCTACAGTTCATCAGTGTGCTGTGCAAATTAGCAGGCTGCCACACTTTCAGAGACAGGTAGAGAAGAGAAAACTAAACAAAAAGAAGTATTTTACCAAAAATAAAACGCCTAAAAAAAAAAAGAAAAAAAAATGTGGAGGGGGTTAGGGAGTAGAGAGGGCAGAATGTGGTTGCTGAGTCTTACAGAGCACAGGTGGTGTTTTCAGTATGGAAACAGACGACACTGAGTCTTACAGAGCACAAGTGGTGTTTTCAGTATGCAAACAGACGACATTGAGTCTTACAGAGCACAAGTGGTGTTTTCAGTATGCAAACAGATGACATTGAGTCTTACAGAGCACAAGTGGTGTTTTCAGTATGCAGACAGACGACACTGAGTCTTACAGAGCACAAGTGGTGTTTTCAGTATGCAAACAGACGACACTGAGTCTTACAGAGCACAAGTGGTTTTTCAGTATGCAGACAGACGACACTGAGTCTTACAGAGAACAAGTGGTGTTTTCAGTATGCAAACAACGACGACGCTGAGTCTTACAGAGCACAAGTGGTGTTTTCAGTATCCAGACAGACGACATTGAGTCTTACAGAGCACAAGTGGTGTTTTCAGTATGCCAACAGACAACACTGAGTCTTACTGAGAGCTTGGTGTCTAGACGAGAATAGGCACTATATAAGTATTCATTGTTGTTGTTGTTGTTGAGTCTTACAGAACACAAGTGGTGTTTTCAGTATGCAAACAGACGACATTGAGTCTTACAGAGCACAAGTGGGTGTTTTCAGTATGCAAACAGATGACACTGAGTCTTACAGAGCACAAGTGGTGTTTTCAGTATGGAAACAGATGACACTGAGTCTTACAGAGCACAAGTGGTGGTTTTTCAGTATGCAAACAGACGACATTGAGTCTTACAGAGCACAAGTGATGTTTTCAGTATGCAAATAGATGACATTCAGCCGGAATAGCTCAGTTGGTAGAGCGCCGGACTCGTACTCTTGGTGATCCTGGGGTTGCGGGTTTGAATCTCCGCGGGGCATTTCGGTACAGGGGGATTTTTTCCCTTGGAGTTAACATTGGTTCTGACTCCATTTCCTATACAGTCCTTCGAATGAGACTATAAACTGAGGTTCCGTGTGTGAATGCACGCATAGTATCTTGCACACACGTAAAATCCCATCACCAACTTTTGAAAGAGTAGGCCAGATTGGCCGTTGGTATGGATGACATGTAACAGATAGCATGCACCCTGCGTGAGAAATGGAAAGAATGAAGGAAATAAGGAGGAACTGAGTGAACGATATTGAATGATATTGACTGAATGACACGGGAAATGACTGAATAAAGCGCCAGCTGGCAGCTCTTCAGTCGGCACTACCCAGGTAGGCGGCCCATTGTGTAAACGAGTTTGGATTGTAAAGTGCTTAGAGCTTGGTGTCTAGACGAGAATAGGCACTATATAAGTATTCATTGTTGTTGTTGTTGTTGAGTCTTACAGAACACAAGTGGTGTTTTCAGTATGCAAACAGACGACATTGAGTCTTACAGAGCACAAGTGGGTGTTTTCAGTATGCAAACAGATGACACTGAGTCTTACAGGGCACAAGTGGTGTTTTCAGTATGCCAGCAGACGACACTGAGTCTTACAGAGCACAAGTGGTGTTTTCAGTATGCCAACAGACGACACTGAGTCCTATGCAGGCATGTCAGGTGTGGCCTTGTCAGTTGATATCCTTCTCTTGGGCGGAAAATCTTTGGAATTTCATCTCCAACCCCCAATTGCTTTTCCAATGCTTTAGCTGAGTAAACATTTGTTGAAAATATATTTGAAAGCAGCAAGACCATTATTTCATTATGTGAAATCGGAGCTTTAGAGTGCTTCCTGTTTGTTTCTTTCCCGCCTTCCGCTCTTTCCTACTACAATCAAAACTTTTTCCTTTTTTTTTTTAATCATGAGTAAGTTGGCAGGCCTGCATATGCTGTCAAATGACACAGTCACAAGAGCTAGTGTGTGTGTGTTGGAATGGCTGTTTGTCCTTGCATTTAAAGGGAGATAGCTGAGGTACTGGATGCATGCGCATGTGTGTGTATGTGTGTATGTGTGTGTGTGCGTGTGTGTGTGTGTATGTGTGTGTGTGTGTGTGTGTGTGTGTGTGTGTGTGTGTGTGTGTGTGTGTGTGTGTGTGTGTGTGTGTGTGTGTGTGTGTGTGCGTGTGTTTCATCAGATAGATGTCAAAATGAAGAACTCTTTCTGTTTCAGAATGAGAAAGGATTCCTGGGGTACACGGATGTGTCCATGGGAACACGGGTGGCGGGGATCTGCACTGGTTTTGGTCGGCTTGATGTCATGACCCACAACCCTGCCAATGCCATCATCTATTTAGGACATGCTGCTGGTGCGTTATGTGTGTGGTGTGTCGGGGTCGGTATGGGTCAGGGAAGGTGGGAAAATGAGGTTAACATAGGAGTTTTATTCTGTTGCCACATGCTTGGGGAAAATGAAGGTGGGGTGAGAACGAACTTCTGCTGGGATTCAGGCTTTGTTAAAGTTTCAGCAGGAATTAACTTTCTTGAGGGCACATAAGACCGTATGGCGAAAGCTTGGCTGTGTCTGGAGTGGCACTGTCTTCATTTGTCTGTGGGCAGGGGTGGTTGGGTCTGTGGGGTGTGCTCGACAGCTGGAGGGTGGTGTTTTTTTCGCCGGTGGGCTCTGCAGCCATGAAATACGGACTGGTACACCCATGGGGATGCTACTTTAAGGCTGTTATGAGTTGCATCCTGTAGTCTGATTTACCTCTTGTTCAGGAACAGTTATGTCCCTTGATATCTTAATAATGGTGTCCTGCGCGTGCCAGTACTCATCATGAACACAGCACAGGCGTACAAGGGTGGTACAGGACTGCTCTAAAGGCTGGTGAAGACAGTGCTTCTCTGGGTCCTCCCCAGCACCTTTGGGTGTTTCTTTTTCTTCTTCAACAAATGGAAATAAGATAACTTTTGTGCACTGTTTCAGCAGGAATTAACTTTTTCAACAAATGGTAAAAGTGCATGAAGCTAAAGACACCTAACTCCATCAGGTGAAATCGCTGCCATTAATACGCTTGTTTCTTTACAAGGAAGAAAGAAAATACCATTATTCACATCAAAGGTTTGACTGACACAAAGGGTCATTTCTATAGTACTGCCAAAACCCAGACTTTAAGGAAAGACTTCCTGATACATGGAGAAAGGTTTGCAGCCATCTAAAAGTACAGAGATGAAATAATAGCGGCTCAGTCACATTGACCTCTTCTGCATGCACATACCTGCACTTACATAGGCTGAAAACATATGGCAATTTGAACATGGTTACCCAGTTCAAAAATTAATTTGAAATAGGGGAAAGAAAATAATAAATGAAAATGATTTTTTTTAATTCTTCCGAATATATGTGTTGATATATGATAAGTTTGAAGAATGTCACATTAGCCATTTACTTGGAAAAAAAAATCTTCAGAACTTTCTTCTGAATCATTGTTTATCATATCTATAACCTCATCCCATTCGAAATCTAGGTCACTCTCAGCTTCATTACCCTGCACTTTCACTGAGTCTTCTGCCGCAATCCTACACATCAAGTCATCTTTATGATATCACTATCTCCCATGATAGAACGCCAGAAATCGAAGTTAGCCATTGTGAAAAACAGCACTTCCATCACAAAACTTAAAAGAAATCATAATTCCAGAACTACAGCACGTATTGATTCGTTTTTTTTTTATTTTGCAAACGGAAGTGGATTGAAAAAGGAAAAATGAAGTCACATTCTCGCAAGACTTCCGTTTCTACGAGAAACATGGCAGCGCCCATTGTTGACACGTGGTTTAGCGGGCATTGTATGCACAGCCACTGCGACTTTTTACCAGGCGCCGGCAGGTGCTGCGTGGAGGAGAAAGTTGGAAAATAGAAAAGAAAGTCTGACATCAGATGTTGAAAAGAGAGAGAGGGAGAGAGAGAGAGAGAGAGAGAAAGAGAGAGAAAGAAAAAGCAAGCACCATCAACTGCTGTTTAAAAAAAAACAGAATCGTCTTTTTATTCCACAGTTGGAAAATGTCTTGAAACATTAAGGAGGGAGGAAAGGGAAGGGGTGGGGAGGAACCACCATTGGCACACAGCTGAGATGGATTCAGCTCAGAGTTCTCCACCTTGTATTGCTGACAAATGATGAATATTTCCAGCTGTGCCACTCAGCAGTTTCTGGTCTTTGCCGTTTTTACACAACTGGAAGAAAGACAATTATCCATGTCTTTTGGCATTAATCACTGTTTGGAGCACTTTGGACAAGTGGAAAAAAAATTGTTGCACATGATATGCGCATGTGATGTTTAGGATATGATCATTTTGATGGCAAGCCATTAACAGTTATAGATATATACAACAGGAGTTAACCCCTGTTTTATGCAGTTTCACTGTTGGTTTGGAATATAGGTACAGTGGAACTTCCCCCATTAGGACTTTGAAAAATCAGGTGTTGGTAGGGAGGGTTTATGCCAGGGAAGGTGACGCTATACGCCAGGTAAACCACTCATCCTCAGGCATGAACAGTGAACTGAGCTGTGAAGATTTAAGTCTTATGGAGAAAAGAGACAAGGTTTGAGGCTAGAAGTCAGGGAAGTTGTTTTAATACTGTACACAACAACCGACTGTTGAAAGAGAGCACACACTCTGATAGATCACATGCAAAGCTCAGAAATTCTTTATTTGTTTTGGTGTGAACACTGGGGTGTACGCCCCTTGAAGACCCTTGAAAACCCTTTAAATTTCAACTGGGTCAAAAAGGCCCTTGAAAACTGCAAAAAACTGCAGATCCCTACCATCCCTTGAAATCCCCTTAAAAATCGTTTTCGGACCAAAACTGACCGTACGTTTGAAGACGAATC
Organism: Conus betulinus; assembly: GCA_016801955.1. Classification (NCBI taxonomy): domain Eukaryota; kingdom Metazoa; phylum Mollusca; class Gastropoda; order Neogastropoda; family Conidae; genus Conus; species Conus betulinus. Next base: position 244,219 of record JADBJO010003101.1, read on the forward strand.
GGAGAACAAACGCGAACGAGACTTCGGACATCGATTTTCGCCTCTCGAATCGTGTTGCGTGTCGTCTGCTTTTCAAGTAAAGGGAAGCAATTCAATAGTCGGTTATCGTTTGCGCATGCGCAGTTCGACTTCCGACAAAGGGCGCCATGCTCCCTCATCTTCGTCGAAGTCCGATACTGTTGCGTCTGTCATCATGCCGAAGGGAAATTACGCATTTGATCCGTTGTGGCTACAGAAGGAAGAATATCGAAGCTGTATCACTGAATGCAGACAACAAACATGCGTTTTTCTGTAAAGTGTGCAAAAGACCGTTGATGTTCGGACAAAGGGCGAATCGGCGGTTGCAAATCACGGAAAGAGGAAAAAATACGTGGAATTGGATAAAGCGAGTAGGCCGGTTGGTAGTCTTACGGACTTCGTTCGGCAATCATCAAATTCATCAGATCGGGTCAGACCCTATCCTTAGTAAGAATCGTCAACCAATCCACAATAACAGCAAGTGGGACAGATGTGTTGAAAGCTGAAGTGTTGTGGACGATTCATGCCATCAACAATCATAACAGTTTCCGATCTGCTGAAGACAACGCGAAACTGTTTGCAGCAATGTTTCCATATTCCTCGATTGCCACGAACTATCGGTGTGGGGAAACCAAAAGCAGATATCTTGCAACTTTTGGCATTGCTCCTTCTCTTTCTGTCAGAACTGAAAAAAAGAGTGAAATCACAGACTGAATCTTCAAATCAATCGTCACGTCGTCTCCGTAGACTTTAAGTGAGTCATTTAAGTGCGCATTTGTTAAAAGAAAAAAAAGAAAAAAAAATCCTACTTTCTTGTTCAAAAGACAGCATTCATTCACACCACACCCCTCCCCCCTAACTTACCTACCAGCTAGCCTACACACACACACACACACACACACACACACACACACACACACAACAAAACAAAAAAAAAATTATCAATTTTATTCACTTAATTTTTTTATTACAGTTACTTTCATTTTATTCATCTAGTTATCGTAATCACTACCACTATCATTATTATCATTACTATCCCTTCTATATATATATATATTATATAAAAAAAAATGATACATAATATAAAAATTATATAATATAAAATCCCCCCCTGCCCCCCTTAGAATTATTATTAATCCACCTTAACCACAACCATCACAAATATATCACACCACCCCACTAAACCAGCAACACAACCCCATCGTTTTTCACCCCCCCCCCCCCCCCCCCCCCCCCCCCCCCCCCCCCCCCCCCCCCTTTTTCCTCTCCCATAATCCCCTCTGTCGTTTCCGTCTGGCGGCCATTCTTCCTACCACATGGACAGATAAGTCACTCTTCGTTCTTTGTTTGTACTGTCCTAAATGTTAAATATTTTTTTTTTTTTTTTTTTTTTTTTTTTTTTTTTTTTCCTGAAGAAGATCCAAGAGGTTGAATTGCATTGTGTCTTGTCCTGTGCTTTGCTTTGTTTGTCAATGTCCTTGGCGGTAACTAACCCCCTCTCTTTCTAAATTTGGTTCATTCTCCATCAGTCACTCCATTTTGAAATGAAAAAAAAAAAACAGTTAAGTGTGGAGCTGCAGGAAGGCTACCCACATTCGCCTTTTAAAAAGGGGTTACCCTGCTCCCTATCCTGCCCAGAACAAGCATAAGCTAGTCCAGGCCCGCCAACCATTTCACACACACTTCCACACGACAGCACATACAGTGGCTGTATTTTAAAAGTAAAGTTTGCTGAGCTCCCTCCTGAAATATGCTAGAGAGGAGGCCTCGGCTGCAGCTGCCGGTAGAGAATTAATGAATATGTCATGCTTTTTGATGAATCATTGAACAAGGACTTGAAACAGAAGCAGCTGGACATTCATGTCAGATACTGGTCTGGAAAGCAGATTGAAAGTTTTTCTTTTTTTGATTTCTCAATTTCTGTATAAAGACTTCAGTTTTTTATTTTTTGTATATATATGATATTGAGCGTGGAAAAGACTACAGAAGTGTAATCACCTTATCATCATGGCTGGATTACATGTGTAAGGTTATTATTCACTTTTTTTTTTTTTTTTCAATTGTACGGCTAATTTGCCCCTTAAAAAATTAAAATATCCCCTTTAGAAACCCTTGAAAAACCCTTGAATTTTTTTCCTGTGAAAAAGTGACCGCCATGGGCGCTTTTGGCGACGACTTGGCATCGCCAAGGGCGCCTTTTGGCGACAAAGTAGGGTGACCTAACTCCCGATACTCTCACGATCCTAGTTCATGAGATAAAAAGCCAGCAATAAACGTCATAGTTGGGGGATGGTCTGGCCCATGCTCACAGCCATTTGCTTTGTCAGAACACTATTCAGTTCAGTGTTTTATTGACTTTATTCCGATTGTTTTTCCATTCACTATGACGTCACCACCAAGCACTTTACGTACTTCGACCTTGCCGTACATTTACCACAGATCAAGTGCTGGGAATATTGATATAGACAGTTGGTTGTTCCTAATACAGATGAAGAAGACCCAGACAGCCACGAGTAAAGAACGATAGTGAGGGCTTGACCGAATTATTCCAACGTGAAGCGTTGGACCGTTGCCAACTTGTTATGAGAGGCTGATAAGACGCCCACTTACTACCCTACCGCGTGTGCCCCAGTGTTTTTGCGTTGAGCCAGCCAGCACTGACTGACTGTTCACTAACTCTATGTGAGGGAGCCAACTAAGACTTTAGGCAACGAACTTCACACACACGCTGTGGGCCCACTCTCGCTGGTCGAGGTTGAAGGGGGCGTGGCCAACTGACACGTGAGAGGCGAGTATCACAGACGTCTTTCGAGTGGGTGTACAGCTGATTATATAGATCAACTGAATGACAAGGGTTCAGAGACCAACAGGCATGAATGACTTTGTGTTCATAAAAAAAAAAATATATATATATATTACTGTTGAGAGTGAAAGGGACGTGTGTGTGTGTGTGTGTGTGTGTGTGTGTGTGTGTGTGTGTGTGTGTGTGTGTGTGTGTGTGTGTGTGTGTGTGTGTGTGTGTTCCCTTTTTCTTTCTTACATGTGTACCAGTTAGGCATAAGAATGTGTGTGTGTGTGTGTGTGTGTGTGTGTGTGTGTGTGTGTGTGTGTGTGTTCCCTGCTATTGGAGTAGTTGTATTTGTGGCTGTTTCATGCACTTTTCTGTTGGAAATACCATACTTTCTGGTCTTCAGTTGTGAGTGGAGTAGTTTTTTCCTCCATTGTTGAGAGTTTGTTGGCATTCTTCTTTCTTATTTTTTACGCGCTTAGAAGAAACATAACATTTTTTTTTTATTTTGCATTTTTTTTTGCACTTGAAATCACTAAAAAATTGAAATTGTTGTTGACTTACCATTACTAACATGTTACGATATAATAAAAGTACAGTGTATCTCCTCCATTTTACAAAAAATAGCATGAGAATTGGTTGTTTAGTTCCAGAGATATCCGCGTTTCACATGTTAGCATGTGTCAACATTCATCCTACTGTTACGAAAATGGTTATAGTATACATGTTTGTATGAAGATAAATATAGATAACTTAACACATTTACATGCACAGTGTCAGTCAATGCTGTTTTTGTTTGTTTTGTTTCAGCTATTTGGCGACATCCAGTGTGGACAAACGCATCAAGGTGTTCGATTTGAGAACATACAAACTCCTCAGCAAAACCAAAACCCCTCTAGGGGCGTCAGCATTGGCTTTCAGCCAGCAAGGGCTTTTGGCTGCTGCCCTTGGCAACCGTGTGCAGGTAAGGGTGAGGTGTACACCTGAACACACGGCATGACTGAGGTATACAGTATCTTCAGCCAGTGCAAAGATGCTGAGGGGGCAAAGGCATGACAGGGGTATACAGTGTCTTCAGATGCTGGGGGGAGGGGGGGGGGGGGGGGCATGACAGGGGTAGACAGTGTCTTCAGATGCTGGGGATGGGTGGGAGGGAAGGCATGACAGGGGTATACAGTGCCTTCAGATACTGGGGGGGGGGGGGGGGGGCATGATGACAGGGGTATACAGTGTCTTTGGATGCTGAGGGGGCAAAGGCATGACAGGGGTATATAGTGTCTTTAGATGCTGGGGGGAGGAGGCATGACAGGGGTATACAGTGTCTTTAGATGCTGTGGGGGGGGGGGGGGGGGGGGCATGACAGGGGTATACACTGTCTTCAGATGCTGGGGGGGGGGGGCATGACAGGGGTATACAGTGTCTTTAGATGCTGGGGGGGGGGGGCATGACAGGGGTATACAGTGTCTTTAGATGCTGGGGGGGGAAAAGGCATGACAAGGGTATACAGTGTCTTTAGATGCTAGGGGGGGGGGGGGGGGGGGGGGGGGGCATGACAGGGGTATACAGTGTCTTTAGATGCTGGGGGGGGGGGGGGGGCATGACAGGGGTATACAGTGTCTTCAGATGCTGGGGGGGGGGGGGGCATGACAGGGGTATACAGTGTCTTCAGATGCTGAGGGGGGAAGGCATGACAGGGGTATACAGTGTCTTCAGATGTTGAGGGGGAAAAGGCATGACATGACAGGGGTATACAGTGTCTTCAGATGCTGGGGGGAGGCATGACAGACAGGGGTATACAGTGTCTTTAGATGCGGGGGGGGGGGGGGGGGGGGGGGGGGGGGCATGACAGGGGTATACAGTGTCTTTAGATGCTGGGGGGGGGGGGGGGAGGCATGACAGGGGTATACAGTGTCTTCAGATGCTGGGGGGGGGGGGGGGGCATGACAGGGGTATACAGTGTCTTTAGATGCTGGGGGGGGGGGGGGGGGCATGACAGGGGTATACAGTGTCTTCAGATGCTGGGGGGGGGGGGGGGGGGGGGGGGCATACAGGGTCTATACAGTCTTTAGATGCTGGGGGGGGGGGCATGACAGGGGTATACAGTGTCTTCAGATGCTGGGGGGGGAGGCATGACAGGGGTATACAGTGTCTTCAGATGCTGGGGTGAGGCATGACAGGGGTATACAGTGTCTTCAGATGCTGGGGGGGAGGCATGACAGGGGTATACAGTGTCTTCAGATGCTGGGGGGAGGCATGACAGGGGTATACAGTGTCTTCAGATGCTGGGGGGGAGGCATGACAGGGGTATACAGTGTCTTCAGATGCTGGGGGGAGGCATGACAGGGGTATACAGTGTCTTTAGATGCTGGGGGGGGGGGGGGCATGACAGGGGTATACAGTGTCTTTAGATGCTGTGGGGGGGGCATGACAGGGGGTATACAGTGTCTTTAGATGCTGTGGGGGGGGGGGCATGACAGGGGTATACAGTGTCTTTAGATGCTGTGGGGGGGGGGGGGGGGGCATGACAGGGGTATACAATGTCTTTAGATGCTGGGGGGGGGGCATGACAGGGGTATACAGTGTCTTTAGATGCTGTGGGGGGGGGGCATGACAGGGGTATACAGTGTCTTTAGATGCTGTGGGGGGGGGGGGGCATGACAGGGGTATACAGTGTCTTTAGATGCTGGGGGGGGGGCATGACAGGGGTATACAGTGTCTTCAGATGCTGAGGGGGGGAAGGCATGACAGGGGTATACAGTGTCTTTAGATGCTGAGGGGGGGAAAAGGCATGACAGGGGTATACAGTGTCTTTAGATGCTGAGGGGGAAAAGGCATGACAGGGGAATACAGTGTCTTTAGAGATGCTGGGGGGGGAAAAGGCATGACAGGGGTATACAGTGTCTTTAGATGCTGAGGGGGAAAAGGCATGACAGGGGTATACAGTGTCTTTAGATGCTGGGGGGGGGGGGCATGACAGGGGTATACAGTGTCTTCAGATGCTGAGGGGGGAAAAGGCATGACAGGGGTATACAGTGTCTTCAGATGCTGAGGGGGGGCGGGGGCATGACAGGGGTATACAGTGTCTTTAGATGCTGGGGGGGAGGCATGACAGAGGTATACAGTGTCTTTAGATGCTGAGGGGGAGGCATGACAGGGGTATACAGTGTCTTCAGATGCTGGGGGGAGGGCATGACAGGGGTATACAGTGTCTTTAGATGCTGGGGGGTGGGGGGGCATGACAGGGTATACAGTGTCTTTAGATGCTGGGGGTGGGGGGGGGGGGGGCATGACAGGGGTATACAGTGTCTTTAGATGCTGGGGTGGGGGGGGGGGGGGGGGGGCATGACAGGGGGGTATACAGTGTCTTTAGATGCTGGGGGGTGGGGGGCATGACAGGGGTATACAGTGTCTTTAGATGCTGGGGGTGGGTGGGGTGGGGGGGGCATGACAGGGGTATACAGTGTCTTTAGATGCTGGGGGGGGGGGGGGGGGGGCATGACAGGGGTATACAGTGTCTTCAGATGCTGAGGGGGGAAGGCATGACAGGGGTATACAGTGTCTTTAGATGCTGGGGGGGAAAAGGCATGACAGGGGTATACAGTGTCTTCAGATGCTGAGGGGGGAAAAGGCATGACAGGGGTATACAGTGTCTTTAGATGCTGGGGGGGGGGGGGGGGGGGGCATGACAGGGGTATACAGTGTCTTCTTCAGATGCTGAGTGGGAAAAGGCATGACAGGGGTATACAGTGTCTTTAGATGCTGAGGGGGGAAGGCATGACAGGGGTATACAGTGTCTTTAGATGCTGAGGGGGCAAAGGCATGACAGGGGTATACAGTGTCTTCAGATGCTGGGGGGGGGGGGGCATGACAGGAGTATACAGTGTCTTCAGATGCTGAGGGGGAAAAGGCATGACAGGGGTATACAGTGTCTTTAGATGCTGGGGGGGGGGGGGGGGGGGGGGCATGACAGGGGTATACAGTGTCTTCAGATGGTGAGGGGGAAAGGCATGACAGGGGTATACAGTGTCTCTAGATAGATGGGGGGGGGGGGGGGGGGGGGGGGCATGACAGGGGTATACAGTGTCAGTCAGATGCTGGGGGGGGGGGGGGCATGACAAGGGTATACAGTGTCTTCAGATGCTGGGGGGGGGGGGGGGGCATGACAGGGGTATACAGTGTCTTCAGATGCTGAGGGGGGGAAAGGCATGCATGACAGGGGTATACAGTGTCTTCAGATGCTGAGGGGGAGGGGAGGCATGACAGGGGTGTACAGTGTCTTTAGATGCTGAGGGGGGGGGGGGGGGGCATGACAGGGGTATACAGTGTCTTCAGATGCTGGGGGGGAGGCATGACAGGGGTATACAGTGTCTTTAGATGCTGAGGGGGGGAAAGGCATGACAGGGGTATACAGTGTCTTTAGATGCTGAGGGGGAAAAGGCATGACAGGGGTATACAGTGTCTTTAGATGCTGGGGGGGGGGGGCATGACAGGGGTATACAGTGTCTTTAGATGCTGGGGGGGAGGCATGACAGGGTTATACAGTGTCTTTAGATGCTGAGGGGGGGGGGGGGCATGACAGGGGTATACAGTGTCTTAAGATGCTGAGGGGGAAAAGGCATGACAGGGGTATACAGTGTCTTTAGATGCTGGGGGGGAGGCATGACAGGGGTATACAGTGTCTTCAGATGGGGGGGGGGGGGGGGGGGGGCATGACAGGGGTATACAGTGTCTTCAGATGCTGGGGGGGGGGGGGGGGGGGCATGACAGGGGTATACAGTGTCTTTAGATGCTGAGGGGGAAAAGGCATGACAGGGGTATACAGTGTCTTCAGATGCTGAGGGGGAGGGGAGGCATGACAGGGGTATACAGTGTCTTTAGATGCTGAGGGGGGGGGGGCATGACAGGGGTATACAGTGTCTTCAGATGCTGGGGGGGAGGCATGACAGGGGTATACAGTGTCTTCAGATGCTGAGGGGGAAAATGCATGACAGGGGTATACAGTGTCTTGAGATGCTGAGGGGGGAAAAGGCATGACAGGGGTATACAGTGTCTTTAGATGCTGGGGGGGGGGGGGGGGGGGGGCATGACAGGGGTATACAGTGTCTTTAGATGCTGGGGGGGGAGGCATGACAGGGTTATACAGTGTCTTTAGATGCTGAGGGGGAAAAGGCATGACAGGGGTATACAGTGTCTTCAGATGCTGAGGGGGGAAGGCATGACAGGGGTATACAGTGTCTTCAGATGCTGAGGGGGCAAAGGCATGACAGGGGTATACAGTGTCTTCAGATGCTGCTGAGTGGGCAAAGGCATGACAGGGGTATACAGTGTCTTCAGATGCTGAAGGGGGAAGGCATGACAGGGGTATACAGTGTCTTCAGATGCTGAGGGGGCAAAGGCATGACAGGGGTATACAGTGTCTTCAGCCAGTGCAAAGATGCTGAGGGGAGAATATCCTTGTCTGGCTTTTACTTTCCCACTATTCGTCTTTGTCAGGATCCCACTCACTTGCACAGGTAGCCAACTAGGTACAGGGAAGGACACGGTTTGATGGGCTGGTCTGCCTTCCGCAGTAAGCAGTACGTGCCAGCTTCTTGTGTGTCTGCCTTCTGCAGTAAGCAGTACATGCTAGCTTCTCCTTTGTGTGCTGGTCAGGGGGGTCAGCTGACTGCCTGACAAAGCGTTCATGGGCATCATGGGCTTCAGACTTCACATTTGGACAGCTATGGTGTGTGGTGATCAGCCTGAGAGCAGGAAGGGGACACAGAGCCAGTCAGATCATCAGGAAGGGGACACAGAGCCAATCAGATTATCAGAAGGGGACACAGAGCCAATCAGATCATCAGGAAGGGGACAAAGAGCCAATCAGATCATGAGGAAGGGAACACAAAGCCAATCAGATCATCAGGAAGAGGAGACAGAGTCAGTCATGAGGAAGGGGACACAGAGCAATCAGTTCATCAGGAAGGGGACACAGAGCCAATCAGATCATCAGGAAGGGGACACAAAGCCAATCAGATCATGAGGAAGTGGACACAGCTAATTAGATCATTAGGAAGGGGACACGGCTAATTAGATCATGAGGAAGGGGACACAGCCAATCAGATCATGAGGAAGGGGACACAGTCAATCAGATCATGAGGAAGGGGACACAGAGCCAATCAGAGCATGAGGAAGGGGACACAGTCAATCAGATCATGAGGAAGGGGACACAGAGCCAATCAGAAGGGGACACAGAGCCAATCAGATCATGAAGAAGGGGACACAGTCAATCAGATCATGAGGAAGGGGACACAGAGCCATTCAGATCAGGAAGGGGGCAAGGAACCAATCAGATCATTAGGAAAGGGGACACAGGTAATTAGATCATGAGGAAGGGGACACAGCCAATCAGATCATCAGGAAGGGAAAAACGGAGCCAATCAGATCATTAGGAAGGGGAGACAGAGGCAATCAGATCATCAGAAGGGGACACAGAGCCAATCAGATCATCAGGAAGGGGACACAGAGCCAGATCAGAAAAGAGACACTGAGATTGTGTGTGTGTGAGTGCATGCGTGGGTTTTGCAACACATGCTTCTGATTAGTTTTTTTTTTGTTTTTTTGTTTTTTTAAATATTTAATCAATAAAAGCATAGGATGACAGAAGGGAGTGAGGACATCCTTCTTTTTGTCTGTCTTTTACTTTTCACAATCCTTGCCTGAGAAATGATCACATACTGTAAAGTTACATTCCTTTCTTTCCCTCCAGTTAATTTTTGACTCCCAGAAGATTTTGTTCCTTTTGGAACAAATGTAGGATATATTCCTACAGTAAATAAAATGAATGCAGTTTCAAAGTGGAGTGACTGAGGGCGGAGAATGAAGCAAAAAATTTAGAAAGAGAGGGGGGTAGTTACCGCCAAGGACATTGACAAACAAAGCACAGGACAAGACACAATGCATTTCGACCTCTGGGTCTTCTTCAGGCAAAAACAACATTTAACATTTAGGACAGTATGAACACAGAACGCTGAGTCACTTATCTTTCCATGTGTTCGTGCTGAATCGGCATTCTGTGTTCGTACTGTCCTAAATGTTAAATGTTGTTTTTGCCTAAGGAAGATCCAAGAGGTCGAAATGCGTTGTGTCTTGCCCTGTGCTTTGTTTGTCAATGTCCTTGGCGGAAACTAACCCCCTCTCTTTCTAATTTTTTTTTTTTTTTTTGTAATGAATGCAGGTAAGGTTCAAAGTACTTATAAAAATATTGTATATGAAACATATTTATTGAAGTTGAAAAAGAAAACTTGTTTAAAATCTGTACAGGTCAGATTTGTTTGTTTGACTGTCACATTGTCTATTGCAGGTGTACAAAGACTGTACAGATGACTGTCACGTTGTCCATTGCAGGTGTACACAGACTGTACAGATGACTGTCACATTGTTATTGCAGGTGTACAGACTGTACAGATGACTGTCACATTGTCCATTGCAGGTGTACAAAGTCTGTACAGATGACTGTCAGATTGTCCATTGCAGGTGTACAAGGACTGTGCAGATGACTGTCACATTGTTATTGCAGGTGTACAGACTGTGCAGATGACTGTCACATTTGTCCATCGCAGGTGTACAAAGACTGTGCAGATGACTGTCACGTTGTTATTGCAGGTGTACAAAAGCTGTGCAGATGACTGTCACATTGTTATTGCAGGTGTACACAGACTGTACAGATGACTGTTGTGTTGTCCATTGCAGGTGTACACAGACTGTACAGATGACTGTCACATTGTCCATTGCAGGTGTACAAAGACTGTACAGATGACTGTCACATTGTTATTGCAGGTGTACAAAGATTGTACAGATGACTGTCACATTGTTATTGCAGCTGTACAAAAACTGCACAGATGGCTGTCACATTGTCCATTGCAGGTATACAAAGACTGTACAGATAACTGTCACATTGTTCATTGCAGGTATACAAAGACAGTACAGATAACTGTCACATTGTTCATTGCAGTATACAAAGACAGTACAGATAACTGTCACATTGTCCATTGCAGGTATACAAAGACTGTACAGATAACTGTCACATTGTTCATTGCAGGTGTACAAAAACTGTACACAGAGCGTGGTGACGCCATACCTGAGCCATGTCACCAGCAGTTCCCTTCAGAGTGTAGAGTTCTGCCCCTTTGAAGACGTGCTGGGCGTGGGGCACCAGAAGGGCTTCTCTTCACTCCTGGTTCCAGGTGGGTACAGTGGTGAAGAAGTCCCCTCATTCCGCTGTCGTTATGTTCCATCACTCTGCTCAGTGCAGTGATGAAGATGTGGTGAGACATAGCTTAGAGATGTTCCACACTGTACAGTACAGTGATGAAGATGTGGTCAGACATAGCTTAGAGATGTTCCACACTGCACAGTACAGTGGTGAAGATGTGGTCAGACATAGCTTAGAGATGTTTGACACTCTGCTCAGTACAGTGATGAAGATGTGGTTAGACATAGCTTAGAGATGTTTGACACTCTGCTCAGTACAGTGGTGAAGATGTGGTCAGACATAGCTTAGAGATGTTTGACACTCTGCTCAGTACAGTGATGAAGATGTGGTCAGACATAGCTTAGACTGTTAGAGATGTTCCACACTGCACAGTACAGTGGTGAAGATGTGGTGAGACATAGCTTAGAGATGTTCCACACTGCACAGTACAGTGGTGAAGATGTGGTTAGACATAGCTTAGAGATGTTTGACACTCTGCACAGTACAGTGATGAAGATGTGGTGAGACATAGCTTATAGATGTTCCACACTGTACAGTACCCGTGGTGAAGATGTGGTGACACATAGCTTATGGATGTTTCCACACTACACAGTACCGTAGTGAAGATGTGGTCAGACATAACTTATAGATGTTCCACACTGCACAGTACAGTGATGAAGATGTGGTGAGACATAGCTTATAGATGTTCCACACTGCACAGTACAGTGGTGAAGATGTGGTCAGACATGGCTTATCTTGATTCCACACTCTGCACAGTCTGTGGAAAGCAAGCTCTCCAAAAGATGTGAACCCTCTTCAGTATGCACTTACCTGAGCTTAGTTACACCGAAAACCATCGGCAAGATAGGTAACTCCGTAATTTGAACATGGTTACCCAATTAAAAAAAAATAATAATTAAAAGAGAGGAAAGGAAAGAATGAAATGAAAATAATTTTAAAAATTCCTACGAATATATATGTTGCTATATCGTAAGTTTGAAGAATGTCACATGAGCCATTTACTCGGGGGGGGGGGGGGGTGGGTGGGGTGGGGTGGGGGGGGGGAGGAATCTTCTTCTTCAGAACTTTCTTCCGAATCGTTTTTCATCATACCTGGAACCTCATCCCAGTCGAAATCTAGGTCACTCTAAGCTTCATTACCCAGCACTTTCACTAAGTCTTATGCCGTAAATTCTACAAATCACAGTATCTCCATCACTAAATCTCATTATAGAACGGCAGAAATCAAGGTTAGCCATAGTGAAAAAACAGCATTTCGACTTCAACACTTAAAAAATTCGTAACTCGAGAACCACAGCACGGATTTGACTTGCGGTTTTTTGCAGACGGTAGAAAATGGTTACAGGCAGAAGGAGATCATGTTCTCGCGAGACTTCCTTTTCTACGAGAAACATGGCGGCGCCCATTGTTGCCACGTGCTTTACTGGGCGCTGGCAGGCGCTCAGCCTTTTGGCTGTGTGATTTCCGGTTGGGCGCTAGCGGGTGCCGCTTGTCAAGAGAGTTAAATCTTGAATTCAGAGATCTCCTTCATCTGAATGTGTACTGTATTGTATGTTGGGAATGGCCACCATCCCTTTTGGAGTGAAACTAACCCAGAAGTGGGGTTGGGCATTTGCAAGAAAAGATGTCCTCTCTCCTTCCTTTCTTCCTCCCTACCCAACCCCTGCACCTTCCCGGAACCGTCTCTCTCTCTCTCTCTCCATCTCGTTGTTTGTTAATCTCTCCTTTTTTCTCTCCCCTGCTCATCTGAGGTGTACCTGCTGATATGAAAATGTAACAGACCCGAATGCTGGTGGGCCATAGTGGGACTGAACCTTGAAGGGACTGGGACAAGGCCCCATTCCAACAGGGGCCAGATGGATATAAAACTGCCTTGGGCCTGAATGGTGATGGGCAGTACTGGGACTGAGCCCCAAAGGGACTGGGACAAGGCCCCATTCCAGCAGGGGCCAGATGGATATAAAATTGCCGTGGGCCTGAATATTATGAGCAGTATTGGGACTGACCTTAAAGGGACTGGGATGAAGCATTTATCCAACAGGGGCCAGATTGATATAAAATTGCCTTGGGCCCAAATGATACTGGGCAGTATTGGGACTGAGCCCTAAAGGGACTGGGACAAGGCCCCATTCCCACGGGCGCCAGAACTGAGATGCAATGGAATCGCATTTTGATAGATTGGTTCCTGTAGATCACAGTACCATGAGGACCTGTCAGGGCCTGTTGGAACTGAGGCCTGAAAGCACTGGACCTTTTAAGTGTTGTGCCCTTTGAGATACCACAGCAGTGACCATGTTTCTTGTACACATGTTATTATTTGATGCTGAACAATTAAGTAGTGGGGGGAAAACAAGTGCAGGTTAACAATTCTTCCGTCATTATAGTAATGACTTGGCAAAGATTTGAAATTGAGAGGAGAAAAAAAATTAAAGATGAAGTAAATGGGAAAATGCATATCATAAATATGAAAAAACCTTCACTAATTGCATGAGGAAACTATCCCAATCCCTCTCGAAGACAGATCTGTATGTATCGCCTGCTCCGAGGCCTTTCGTCCGCTGCATCGGACTCATCAGGGAGACACGGCTGATTGTGTCTGTGCTCTTGGCGTCAGATAGAGACACACCACAGTCCATAATTCTGTGGTGTTCCGACCGCCAAGGGTTCGAAAAAGAATCCAACAGCCCCCAAAGCAGCCAGCGAAAGGTAGTAGAATTAAACAAAACGAAAGTGTGGAGAGGAAAAAAGTTGTTGAAAACTAAAAACATTACGCAAACAGTATAAAATGTAAGCGACAATCTTTGAGCCTATGCTTGGGGATTCATTTAAGGATGCAAGGGAGATCAAAAGATATGGAACAGTCTGAGTGGTCAGCTCTGCTGTTCAATAACCCAAGCATTGTCAGCGGCTAAGAATTGTGCAGAACAACCTTTCCTTGGATCTCGTAAGAGATGCAATCACCCACTGATTGACCAAACAATATACAATGCTGAACAATTAAGTAGTGGCGGAAAACAAGTACAGGTTAACAATTCTTCCATCACATGTTATTATTTGCCATTTTTATTTCTGATTTTTATGGATGAAAAAGGTCTGAAAATCCCTCTAGTTTCATTCTCAGATGTGATTAAAAATCTCTCTGAGCTTTGTATACCTCTTTACACACACACATACACGTACGCATTATGCACACATGCACATGCACAGGCATGCATACATACACACACACACACACACACACAGTATGCAACGTTCACTGTACAAATGACTATTCAGCTCCTCACAATAGCAGCTTTTGAAAGGAAAGGGGAGTTAATCTCATGCTCTGTGACCTGGTTGTGCATCAGGTTCTGGGAGTGCCAGTTACAGCGGGCTGGATGTGAACCCATACGGGAACAGGAAGCAGCGGCAGAACACGGAAGTGCGCACTCTGCTGGACAAGGTAAGAACCTTTATTTTGGAAACATGGGAGGTCCGTCAGCAGGTGGGCAATGTCCAGAATTCCCATGAAGATGGCTCTGCTGTGTTTGTCCGTGTCTGCCAGGGACAGTGTTAGCAGTGGCATTGCTGGTATTGACAGTTTGAGCAGTAGCATTGTTGGAATGGACACAGTGTGAGCGGTAGCATTGCTGGAATGGACAGTGTGAGCAGTAGCATCGCTGGAATGGACAGTGTGAGCGGTAGCATCGCTGGATGGGACAGTGTGAGCAGTAGCATCGCTGGAATGGACAGTTTGAGCGGTAGCATCGCTGGAATGGACAGTGTGAGCAGTAGCATCGCTGGTATGGACAGTTTGAGCGGTAGCATCGCTGGAATGGACAGTTTGAGCAGTAGCATCGCTGGAATGGACAGTTTGAGTAGTGAATGGACAGTTTGAGCAGTAGCATTGCTGGAATGGACAGTTTGGGTAGTAGCATTGCTGGAATGGACAGTTTGAGTAGTAGCATTGCTGGAATGGACAGTTTGAGTAGTGAATGGACAGTTTGAGCAGTAGCATTGCTGGAATGGACAGTTTGGGTAGTAGCATTGCTGGAATGGACAGTTTGAGTAGTAGTATTGCTGGAATGGACAGTTTGAGTAGTAGCATTGCTGGAATGGACAGTGTGAGTAGCAGCATTGCTGAATGGACAGTTTGAGTAGTGAATGGACAGTTTGAGTAGTAGCATTGCTAGAATGGACAGTTTGAGTAGTAGCATTGCTGGAATGGACAGTTTGAGTAGTGAATGGACAGTTTGAGTAGCAGCATTGCTGGAATGGACAGTTTGAGTCGTAGCATTGCTGGAATGGACAGTTTGAGCAGTAGCATTGCTAGAATGGACAGTTTGAGTAGTGAATGGACAGTTTGAGTAGTAGCATTGCTGGAATGGACAGTGTGAGCAGTAGCATTGCTGGAATGGACAGTTTGAGGCGTAGCATTGCTGGAAGACACAGTGTGAGCAGTAGCATAGCTGGAATGGACAGTGTGAGTAGTAGCATTGCTGGAATGGACAGTTTTGAGCAGTAGCATTGCTGGAATGGACAGTTTGAGGCGTAGCATTGCTGGAATGGACAGTTTGAGTCGTAGCATTGCTGGAATGGACAGTTTGAGCAGTAGCATCGCTGGAATGGACAGTTTGAGTAGTAGCATTGCTGGAATGGACAGTTTTTGAGCAGTAGCATCACTGGAATGGACAGTTTGAGCAGTAGCATCGCTGGAATGGACAGTTTGAGGCGTAGCATTGCTGGTATGGACAGTTTGAGCAGTAGCATTGCTGGAATGGACAGTTTGAGTAGTAGCATTGCTGGAATGGACAGTTTGAGTAGTAGCATTGCTGGAATAGACAGTTTGAGTAGTAGCATTGCTAGAATGGACAGTTTGAGTTGTAGCATCTCTGGAATGGACAGTTTTGAGCAGTAGCATTGCTGGAATGGACAGTTTTTAGCAGTAGCATTGCTGGAATGGACAGTTTGAGTTGTAGCATTGCTGGTATGTTTTTTTTTCCCCTTCAAATTGATGAACTGTATTGATCAGCTGTTTTTTGAGAACAACAACAACAATAACAACAACAAAAACTTAATTGTGTTTGATTTAAGATAACTGATTTTATGTTCCCATATAATATGATTCAGTAACTTGTCATTCCTGAGAAATTTTTGTATCACCATGACAACACTTATACATTGAGCATTGCAATGTGTGTGTGTGTGCATGCATGTGTGTGTTTGTGTATAATAATAATAATAATAATGGATACTTATATAGCACTTATTCTCGGCTAGAGACCAAGCTCTAAGCGCTTTACAATCAACACTTGTTTACACAACGGGCTGCCTACCTGGATAGTGCCGACTGAAGAGCTGCCAGCTGGCGCTTTCATTCAGTCGTTCCCCATGTCATCCAGTCAGTATCGTTCAATATCGATCACTCATTTTCCTTACTTCCTTCATTCTTTCCATTTCGCACTCAGGGTGCATGCTTTGTGTAACGTGTCATCCATACCAACGGCCAAACTGGCCTACTCTTCTGAATGTTGGTGATAGGATTTTACGTGTGTGCAAGATATGTGTGCGTTCACACATGGAACCCCGGTTTATAGTCTCATTCGAAAGACTGTACGGAAAATGGAGTCAGAACCAATGTTACCCCGAGGGAAAAATCCCCGTGTACCGAAACACACCCGGCAGAGGTTCAAATCTGCAACCCCAGGATCACCAAGATTACGAGTCCGGCGCTCTACCAACTGAGCTAATCCGGCTGTCATACACACATACACACACACGCATGCACACACTCACAAACACACATAGCCGGAATAGCTCAGTTGGTAGAGGGCCGGACTCATAATCTTGGTGATCCTGGGGTTGCGGGTTCAAACCTCTGCGGGGGTGTTTCAGTACACGGGATTTTTCCCTCGGAGTTAACATTGGTTCTGACACCATTTCCCATACAGTCCTTTGAATGAGACTATAAACCGAGGTTCCGTGTGTGAACGCATGCATTACATCTTGCACACATGTAAAATCCCATCACCAACGGAAGAGAAGGCCAGTTTGGCCGTTGGTATGGATGACACGATACACATAACATGCACCCTGCATGAAAAATGGAAAGAATGAAGGAAGTAAGGAAACTGAGTGAACAAATATTGAACGATACTGACTGGATGACATGGAAAACGACTGAATGAAGTGCCAGCTGGCAGCTCTTCAGTCGGCACTACCAGGTAGGCAGCCCGTTGTGTAAACGAGTGTGGATTGTAAAGCACTTAGAGCTTGGTCTCTAGCCGAGAATAAGCGCTATATAAGTATTCATTATATTTTATTATTTATTTGTGTGTGTGCGTGCGTGCGTGCATGTGTGTGTATGTGTGCATGTGTGTGTATGCATGTGTGTGTGCATGCATGTATGCATGCATGTGTGTGTGCATGTGTGTGTGTGCATGTGTGTGTATGTGCATGCATGCATGCGTGTGTGTGTATGTGTGTGTATGCGCATGCGTGTGTATGTGCATGCGTATGTGTGTGCATGCATGCGTGTGTGCGTGCATGCATGTGTGTGTGTGTGTGTGTGTGTGTGTGTGTGTGTGTGTGCGCGTTTTGTGCGTGTGTTCCCTTTCCAGTCTTTTTATGGCTCCATCTTCAGAGCTGAAATCAGAAGAAATGAGGAATGCTGTGATTTGTTTTTCAGCTTCAGCCTGAAATGGTTGGGTTGAAGAACTGGGTCTCACTCCAGTCAGAAGAAATGATGAATGCTGTGATTTGTTTTTCAGCTTCAGGTCTCACTCCAGTCAGAAGAATGACCAATGCTGTGATTTGTTTTTCAGCTTCAGGTCTCACGCCAATCAGAAGAATGATGAATGCTGTGATTTGTTTTTCAGCTTCAGCCTGAAATGATTGGGTTGAAGAACTGGGTCTCACTCCAGTCAGAAGAAATGAGGAATGCTGTGATTTGTTTTTCAGCTTCAGCCTGAAATGATTGGGTTGAAGAACTGGGTCTCACTCCAATCAGAAGAATGATGAATGCTGTGATGTGTGTTTTTCAGCTTCAGCCTGAAATGATTGGGTTGAAGAACTGGGTCTCACTCCAATCAGAAGAATGATGAATGCTGTGATGTGTTTTTCAGCTTCAGCCTGAAATGATTGGGTTGAAGAACTGGGTCTGGGAAGTGTCAAGCCAGCCAGGATGGCACAGAGCGGCACAGCCAAGCACCGTAAGTGTGGTTTACCTGTCGAGTAGTGTACGCATGCACTTTTCAGCCAAGCACCGTAAGTGTGGTTTACCTGTCAAGTAGTGTACGCATGCACTTTTCAGCCAAGCACCGTAAGTGTGGTTTACCTGTCGAGTAGTGTACGCATGCACTTTTCAGCCAAGCACCGTAAGTGTGGTTTACCTGTCGAGTAGTGTACGCATGCACTTTTCAGCCAAGCACCGTAAGTGTGGTTTTACCTGTCGAGTAGTGTACGCATGCACTTTTCAGCCAAGCACCGTAAGTGTGGTTTACCTGTCGAGTAGTGTACGCATGCACTTTTCAGCCAAGCACCGTAAGTGTGGTTTACCTGTCGAGTAGTGTACGCATGCACTTTTCAGCCAAGCACCGTAAGTGTGGTTTACCTGTCGAGTTGTGTACACATGCACTTTTCAGCCAAGCACCCTAAGTGTGGTTTACCTGTTGAGTTGTGTACACACGCACTCTTTCTGTCTCTCCACCAGGCCTTTGTTCTGTAAATTTGCAGGTGTGTTTCTTTGTTTACTTGCTGTTGTTTTTTTTTTGCTATAGAGACCTTGTCTCTTTGTCATAGAGACCTATCGTATGATATATAAATATGATAATCTCAATGTTATTTAGTCATGAAGTGTTTATGAAATGAAAAGGTGTTCAGATGTGTTCTCTATGGTTAATCATTAAAAAAAAA
Organism: Conus betulinus; assembly: GCA_016801955.1. NCBI lineage: Eukaryota > Metazoa > Mollusca > Gastropoda > Neogastropoda > Conidae > Conus > Conus betulinus. The sequence continues at coordinate 263,172 of JADBJO010003101.1, forward strand.
TCTAATAATGTAACTCCAGCCACAGCAGACCTATGTAAATCAGTTGCTATGGGTTATGAAACAGGTCAAGGTGAAAACTCACACCAAAAAAAATAATGTCATGGAAAAGATTTTGTGATTTAGATCCAGTGGTGTGATTTGAGTTCCAGTTTGGTAGCAGCACAGTTTATGACACCGACATTGTCTGAAGCACCAGGTCCAGTTCTATTTGTTAAAAGTCAAAATGTGAAAGTGTGAGGTCTGACTCAAATTTTAATGATTATCAAACTCGTCATCTTCTTCAGTGTGCAGAAAAGTTGAAATACTGGAGAGTGTCACACTTTTTAGGATTTATTAAGCATGTGACATTTTAGGGACCCCAGATTGTGTGGTGGTGCTGGTTTGCAAAAGCAGCAGCTTCAGGAAGACTGAATTGCCCAATGTTGGTCCTGTCGTTTGTAAATGTGTCTTTTATTAAGTTTTAAGTTGTGTTAAAAAATTTTTTTTTTTTTGATGTGGTGATGGATACTTTCAAGGCACACTGGCTGTCTTGCTAGATGGTGATTGGTGAATCCTTTGCAGAAGAAGCTGGGCAAGAAGGAAAAAGAGGAGCGTCACAGAGAACAAGTGCGGCAGTCAGTCAAAGAGAGGAAAGGGAAGCAGACAGAGACAGCCACAAAGACCAGTGCCGATCCCTTGGACAGATTTAGAAAATCATGAATATTGGAAGTTGGTCGAGGCAGTTGCACAGCAAGACACACACACCCTTCCCTCTCCCCCAAATCTCTCTCTCTCTCTCACACACACCCACACACATATGGTTGCTTGCAGGCATTGATATTGCAGAAAGGAGCATTTGGAGGGAGCTAGGTAGGGGAGGGGAGGGAAGGGGGAGGGACGTCTTTCTGAGAAATGATATTGGCATGAGCTGCTGTCTTTGAATGAGGTGGAGATCTTTGGATTTCATGTGAATGGTTTGTCTGTATGTGCCGGAGCATATGGAACTCATTATGTGCAGTCTGTGTGCATGTGTATGCATGCCAGCATGCGTGTGAGAAGGAAAGTGACTAGGAGTATCGCAAATTATTATGTATATATGTAAAAAAGGTGCATGAAGGCGAATAAATACTTGACAGGTTGTGTGCTTATTGATGTGGAATAGAAGCATGAAAGTATACAAAGTCACAGGCTTTGTGTGTGTGGGGTTTGTGTGTGTGTGTGCATGTAAAAGATGTGTGTGTGTGTGTGAGAGCATGTATATGTACATGGGTGACACCTTTCCGGCTGGGAGCCGGAATTCCCGGCTATCGAGATTGCCCCAGATCGGAAATCCGGCTGTGGGAAATTCTGTCAAAAAAAAAAAAAAAAAAAAAAAAAAAAACTTACTGGCGTTCGTTTCTTACTTCGTCCGAGATCGCTCTTCGTGGAAATCAACAAGATGCCATACTTGACAGAATCGGACGATTCTTCGAAACTTCAGGCTGTTGAGGAGGGAGTTAAAAACAAGTGGCGGTGGGAATGGCTGCAAGAAACGGACGCCGAAGGCAAGATCGCCCCCACGGCATTTGGTGTCGAAAACTTACTTTGCCCGGCGCGTGTTTTTTGCATCATTTACTCCTAAACCATCAAATAGGGAACCAGCGGCAAAAGAAATTACGACAACATGCGAATGACGCCAATCACAAGAAATACCAGAAGGTAAGGAGAAAAGTAAAACTAAGGAAAAAAAAAAAAAAAAAGGTATGTGGGGAGGTGTGAACGCAGCGAAGGGCTCAGGCGCCTAGCGCGAATTGATTCCGAACTCGGCGATCGCTCTAGTGTGAACGGCCTCGGTGTGATCAAGATCATGAACTGATGAAGGCCCTGTTTTTTTTTTTTTTTTTTTTTTTTTTTTTTTTAGTGCAACAAGACTTTTATCATCCAGATACCCAATTTTTTTTCCTGGATATCTACACTGAGTTTTGTGACATTCTCTCTCTCTCTCTCTCTCTCTCCCCCCCCCCCCCCCCCCCCCCCCCCCCCCCCCCTCTGAGTCACAGTAACCCCCCCCCCCCCCTCCCTCTCTTTCCTTCATTACCAACCTACTTAGCGTGCGCGGGCACACACACACACACACACACACACACACAGAAGCACACGTACAAATGCACATATATGAACCAAACACACACACTTTTGTCCCTTTTCCTTCCAAAACATTGACACTCCCAAGTCTAATAACACATTTTTTTGTGAAAAGACCTTAAACTTAAGAACACACACACACACACAACAACAACAACAACAACAACAACAACAACAACAATACATTAATGTACTGTGAGTGAGGATGCTATGCAATGGTGAGATTTCCAGAACTATCAGTGGCCAGTGAATGGTGCTTCTTCTGTCTTCACTGGAATCCAGGAACTGCTGTCATATAGACTCGTCACCTTCATAGTCAAGAACTGCTGCCCTAATATATGTGGCTTGAGAGAGTTAGTCTATTTACCTTTGTGGAAATCATAGAACTGATTTCATATTCATAGATATATTGTCCCTAATTGTGGCTTGTGAGTTGGAGACTCCAGAACTATTGCCATGTTGTGGCTTGTGAGTTGGACTCTTTACCTTCATGGGAATCACAGAACTGCTTCCACATTGTGGCTTGTGAGATAGGCTTTCTGCCTTGGAAATTCACAGAGCTGCAAACCTATACTGTTGCTTGAGATGGGTGCATCACTGCCTTTGTAAGGTTAGTTTTTAATCCTTAACTCCCATGTTTGCTGTAGCCTGTGTGTGATGATGCTATACTTTGATGACAATACTGAAAGTCCTAGTGTATTTTGGCTTGCAAGTAATGAAGCTATGATATGTACCACTGTATGTGTGTATATTCTTTGGTTTAAGTGTTCAGAAATAGTACTTGGACTTGAAAAGTACTATTTTCATAGTCATAGTCTGTGATACTATGCCAACATAAAAATTATTACTACTTGCATCAAAATGCTCCCAGGAGAAGCAGACTTTTGCTTCTTTTATGCCTTAAAAGCTTCGGCTTCGGATATTCAAATCGATGGATCTATGTGTACAGAATTGACTATCATTCATCAATTTGTTACTATATTTTTATATGTTTACAG
>JADBJO010003102.1:0-2500 GCA_016801955.1 Conus betulinus
ACCGTTATTAATAAGTAGGTTATGCAACCAGGACCTAAATGAAAATAAGGAGGACGAAACTAGGCTGCGAAGCCAGGCAAAAAGGCCGGTCCTGGTACTACTACTACTACTACTACTACTGTACTACTACTATAATTCTTACACAGACACCTAATAGCTGTTATACTGCAAGAAAGAACGTGTGGTTGTGGTGTGTGTGTGTGGGTGTGTGTGTGTGTGTGTGTGTGTGTTGTGTAGAGAGAGAGAGAGAGAGATGAGACCGCGACGATGAGAGTGGGAGGAGAGACAGAGAGAGACTGAGAGACGAGAAACTAAACAGATGGACAAACGTGTCAGACAGGAATGGCCGACAGAGATAGAAAGACAGGGCAGGTAGGCAACAAGAAAGAGCCCACCGGATAGCGAGGAGAAAAGTTTCACGTGAGGTTCAGTCAGTCCGAGTCCTGACAAGGACCTGGAGTCCGTCAAGAGAAGGGTGTATGGGCTATGGCTATAAAAGGGAGGTGGCGAGGGGGGGGGGTGGGGGGAGGGGAGATGGGGGAATATGATAGGGGGGGGCAGAGGGACAGTGCATGCAAAACTGAATGTCTTCCAAATGAACAGCATTACTTATCACCATTATCATATCGTCATCATCATATCATCATCAACATCATCCTTCCATCATCATAATAATCATTTTATCATCACCATCATCATCATCATCATATCCTCATCTCATCAGTCATCTCTCATCATTCTTCACCAACATCGTCGTCATGATCATCAGAACGGAATCAAAATAAACGGCGCTCGACGGCAACCCTCCCTCCCCCCCCCCCCCCCCCCACTCCTACCTTCCTCCTTCCGCTTGTCAGCAAAGGAACGAGTGGGGTGGTGGGGATTTTCCGATCGCCCTCCTCCCCCACCCCCCCCCCCCCCAACCCTCAAATCCATATGAGAAGGCGCGCGCACCTGCAAGCGCCCGGTGGAGCGCCCGAGGCCCCAATAGGTGGCATCTAGCAAAGGTCAAAGTTCACATACCGCACTCGCTGTAAGGGTCTCAGGATTCCCCCCCCTCCCCCCCCCCCCCCCCCCCCCCCCCCCCCCCCCCCCCCCCTCTCCCGTTGGTCGTCAACTATGTGATGCTGCCTCATTTGAAATGACACAACGATTATACCCTAGCCCGGTACAGACAGACAATATGAAAGAGAGAAGAGAGAGAAGATCAGAACTCAGTGCTTGGGAAAGCTTTCGATTCGATCAAGGATTGAGATTTGAGGCATAGCCTATTCTTCCAAATATGTACATGAACTAAGCCTAGTAGAGAGAGATAGAGAGCGAGAGAGAGAGAGAGAGTAGAGGAGAGAGAAGAGGAAGGAGAGAGAGAGACGAATGACAATAACATGTCGTTATTTTTTAACGGTAAGTATTTGCTTATTTAGCCCAATTTCAAATTTGCGGCAAGATGATAGGAGAATCAGAGATACGAGAGAGAGAGGGAGAACCCGAGAAGTGGTGGAGAGAAGAGTAGGGATGGACAAATTATGGATACAGTTGAAACGAGAGAACAGAAATTGAGAAATGATTAACGCTCAGAGAGAGAGAGAGAGAGAGAGAGAGAGAGAGAGAAAGAAGAGATGGAGACACGAGAGGACAGAACAGAGAAGTTTGACGATGGCGCTGTCGCCCGCATGCTCGTTCTATCCCTCGTCTCCCCTCCCACATGTCCCTAATCTTTTCCATCTCTCACTTACCCTCTCTCCTCCGCGCGCATCCACCTACCTCCATGGGGGGACGGAGGGGGAGCTCACACTCTCGACAGACACACACCAGAGCCAGACACCTGGCACACACAACAAACACGCACTGCATCCACCCATGCAATGTTGACTAGTCCTTCCAAACACCGCGTTCCTCCGCGCACCGCCCAAACCCACACCTCCTCCCCTCTCCCTCTCCCTCTCTCATTCCCTCATTCCTACTCGTTCCTCCCCCTATCCTCGCCCCTACCACCCCTCTCCTCCTCTACAGTTTCGCTCCTGCCTCCGCTTTTCCTCCACACACACCCCCACACACACACGACACACAGCACACCACCCACCACCACACACACACCCACACACCACTTACCCATCACCCTCAATGTACTAGCCTACTTTCCCCCCCCCCCCCTCACACCCTCCACCCTTCCTCCCCACCCCCACCCGCTACCATCATGTCCGCCCTACCCCGTTCCTCACCTTACCCCCGCCCTCCTACCCACCCTCTCCCTCCTCCTCCAATTTCACTCCTCCTCCTCCTCCGTTCTCCTCCTCCCCCCCCCCCCTGCTGATGGTAGTAGGCAGCAAGCGGAGCTAGCTCGGGTGATTTTATTCTATTTTAATCCGGTTTCCGTGTGGAGTTTTTGTGTGAGTTTTTTTCTTCTTCCAACAGTAAAAGCCCCTCTTCTCCCCGCCCCCTCTCCCCCCTCCCCCCCCCCCCCCCCCACCCCCCCTCCCCCATGGCAATTCCTGCGTCG
>JADBJO010003102.1:7500-10000 GCA_016801955.1 Conus betulinus
CTACTACTACTACTACTACTGCTACCACTACTACTACTACTACCACTGCTGCTGCTGTTACTACTATTACTACTACTGCTACTGCTGCTGCTGCTGCTCTTGTTACTACTACTACTACTCTATCACTGATACTTCTTCTGCTACTACTACTACTGCTACTACTTCTACTACGAATACTGATATTAGCTCGAGAGAAAACGAAAACAAAACAAAAAGCAAAAAAAAAAGAAAAGAAAGAAAAATTTAATGAGATCTGCAAACACGTCTCATCACGAAACTGAACATCTTCATAAAGTGAGCTTTAATTTCACTTGCTTTAATTACTACTAAATTCAGTTTATCTTTTCAAACAGTGCTTTTAAATGGTTGTCATCATCACAGTAAAAAGTCATTCTCGTAGAAGGGGGGAAAATTTCATAAAGAAAAACAAAATCACTGACAAAATGATGAACATTGAATAGGTCAGGTTGACTGCGGCATGTACTCCACCCCCAGTTGAAAAGAATAAAAATACATACTAATAAAAAAAATCGTTTAAGTGTTTTTTAAAAGTAAAATGCCCATAAAACTACACACAGAAGAATGTACAGCAAGCAGTCACTCTGGACACTGCGTTCCGTTTCATTACACCTAAACACCGGATTCCAACCCAAAAAGCTAGTACGGTAAGGTAAGGTAATGTTGCTTATAGCCAAGCCGACCGCAAAAGGGCCATATCAGGGCTGTCACCACATTGAAATCAAATCACAAGCATAAAAAAACTTTTTACACATCTCTTTAAAAATACATCTTCTAAAAAACGCACCAGAAACTTCGTTTAAAAATCTTTCTTCCGTCCGTAAAATCTTATCTTAGATCAGATGAAAAAAATGTTAATCTCCCTCAAAAACTCAAAGATCACGTCAGGTGGGACATCTCTGAACAGGATTTTCATGGACTCTACTGTAAAGTGTTTATGTCTCACATCGTGCAGTTCCCAACAATCTAAAAGAATATGTTTCACTGCGAGTGGAACATGACATGGAATGCACCATAAGGACACAGAAAATAAAAATAGAATAAAATAAAATAGAGGCAAAATAAAATGAAATAAAAATAAAATGAAAACCAACCAGAACAAAAAAAACAAAACAAAAAAAGGGGGAAGCTCAGAGCACTCCTTGCACAAACACTGGTAAAATGAGCCAACTAAGGCAGAAGAAGAACAACAGGGAACGACAGTAAAGAAAGAAACAACATCAGCAACGACAACGACAACCAACAACAACAACAGAAGAACAACAGATGAACAACATGGAACGACTGTAAAGAAGAATTAACAGCAACAACAACACAGAAGAACAACAGATGAACAACATGGAACGACTGTAAAGAAAGAATTAACAGCAACAACAACAACAACAGAAGAACAACAGATGAACAACATGGGAACGACTGTAAAGAAAGAATTAACAGCAGCACACAACAAACAGACAGAACAACAGATGAACAACATGGAACGACTGTAAAGAAAGAATAACAGCAACAACAACAACAACAGAAGAACAACAGATGAACAACATGGAACGACTGTAAAGAAAGAATTACAGCAGCAACAACAACAACAACAGAAGAAAACAACAGATGAACAACATGGAACGACTGTAAAGAAAGAATTAACAGCAACAACAACAACACAACAGAAGAACAACAGATGAACAACATGGAACGACTGTAAAGAAAGAATTAACAGCAACAACAACAACAGAAGAACAACAGATGAACAACATGGAACGACTGTAAAGAAAGAATTAACAGCAACAACAACAACAACAGAAGAACAACAGATGAACAACATGGAACGACTGTAAAGAAAGAATTAACAGCAACAACAACAACAGAAGAACAACAGATGAACAACATGGAACGACTGTAAAGAAAGAATTAACAGCAACAACAACAACAGAAGAAGAACAACAGATGAACAACATGGAACGACTGTAAAGAAAGAATTAACAGCAACAACAACACAACAGAAGAACAACAGATGAACAACATGGAACGACTGTAAAGAAAGAATTAACAGCAACAACAACAACAGAAGAACAACAGATGAACAACATGGAACGACTGTAAAGAAAGAATTAACAGCAACAACAACAACAACAGAAGAACAACAGATGAACAACATGGAACGACTGTAAAGAAAGAATTAACAGCAACAACAACAACAGAAGAACAACAGATGAACAACATGGAACGACTGTAAAGAAAGAATTAACAGCAACAACAACAACACAGAAGAACAACAGATGAAAACATGGGACGACGATGTAAAGAAAGAATTAACAAACAACAACAACAACAACAACACAGAACAACAGATGAACAACATGGAACGACTAGAGTAAAGAAACAGAAGGAACAGAGAGAGAGAGAGAGACAGATGAGAAGAGAGAGAGAGAAAAGAGGGAGACGATGAAGAAAAGAAACAACAAAAAGAGATAGAGAGAGACAGACA
>JADBJO010003102.1:12500-15000 GCA_016801955.1 Conus betulinus
CCTCTCTTTTCAACAATCCTCCAAGTGCAGGACTGATGATTCACGAACGGACTATGGCAAACGTTCGAGTTTCGGAAGTGTTCTGCAACATGTAGGATGTCGTCTGAAAATACGAAAGAGAGAGGCAAGAAATTGCAACACCTTAGGGTTTTTTTGTTGTTGTTTTGTTTGTTTGTTTTTTGATCATCCTCAGCTATTCTCGAGAATATGTCACTTGTCTGCAGGCATGACATCCTTTCAAGTTTTTGTCGTATCTTCATTCTACGGCGTCTGTGCCATCCGTACTGCGTCGCGAGTCCGGCTGTTCCTGTGCATTCTTTTCCACTTCAGGGCATCGCCTATTTCTGTGTTCGCCTTAAACGGTTATTTGTCGTTCAGTGCAGCTGCGTCGCCTTGTTAGGATGGGGGTTTGTTACCACTGACATAATGCAGTAATCAGACGACCGTTGTTCTCAAAACTCGGTAAAAAGACGTAACGTGGCCAAAGAAACGACCAACTTTTCTGTTTTATATATGTAGAGTGGATCCGAATCAGCGTTGGATCCAGGCTTTCCTCAGATTATTGATAAGATAATTATCTATTTTCCAAAGAATCAGATCATTCTTGAGTAGTGATAACAGATAGACGACTGTCTGTGAAGTGATTTATTTTCACGGAATCTTAACAACTTTCTTTTGAAAGTGTGGCACTTCATCTTTATGCATACCTTATTAAACCAGAAAATTCACGAGAAATAACTCCTTCACTCCGTTATCAATTTTTACCTCCCCTGGCAGGAAAACCGTGTTTTTTCTCGCTCTTAAACTGATTCTAAAGGTGGATCCCAGATTGGTTCCGACTTTGGCAAAGATCTTTGCTGGTTACGCGGTATATTTTTGGCATTTGCATCTCGTGACTACTTCAATCAATTCCAAACACCCAACTACGTCCACCTCCCACCCCCTCCCCACCCTTCTCGTCCCTCTTCGCCTGTCCGCTTCAAATGAGCACTATTTAGAAAAAAAAAATCGATTATCATAATTAACATCATTATCACGATCATGACATTATCGATGCTGAAACATCTCGCCAGCCATCGTCGCTCGTTTACTATCACCTAGTTGTCATGACTCTTGGTTACAGTTAACGCTCAACATCATACTCACTATCATCATCTACTTGATCGATACTATCCCTGCTGTCAATCATCATCATCATCATCATCATCGTCATCATCATCATTCAAAGCATGAACATTGTTATCACCAACACTGTCGTCAAACCAGCAATTCAACAACTTAACCATCAGGATCGTTGTTCAACACTGAAATTATTTATATAATCACCGAGTCCTATACTGGTCTCTCGCTCCTAATCATGACACCATCACTAACATCGTGATCACTACGTACCAATGATTTCTTATCATCGCTATTGTCGTCAGCCGTAAGTTATGATGGTAAAAGAAATGAGGATAAAACCATCAGCAAAGATGTGCAGTATTATCTAACTAAAAGTTGCCGTGAAACGAAAATATAATGCTTGCAGTCCATCGACCATCAACACAACGGATGAACTAGTTGAAACACTAAAGACAAGTTGTTTGGTCAGCAGAACAGATCAAGGACATCATTAGGATAAACTGCTTTAAAACCTGATTGTTGGTGGTGTCAAGAATCATGATCTGGTGATGATGATATAAGCTGGGTTAAAAACTCAAAAGCATAAGCCGCCAAAACAACTATTCATTCAAACGATGGTTAGGATCTTAAGTTAGGTTTGAAAAAAGCCTACTCAATAACAACACACACACACACACACACACACACACACACACACACAAATCATGAACAGGTCATTAGAATAAAGTTGTGTAAATCCAAATTGTTGGGTAACACAAAGGAAACACAAGCACATCAGGATCACCTTTAAATACAGTCCAGCCATCACACTGAAAAGATGCAGATAGAGAACCAGGTGTAGAACACAGCCAAAGTGCTGGAAGACACAAGGAATCATGAACTGGTCGAGGGACAAAGAAAACTAATCTTCAGCCAGAAAAATTCAGACTTCCAGAACAAAGGATGGAAGGGTGAAAACAAAGACGCTTAAGCCCTGATTATTCTGCAACAGAATAATTCATATTAGGGACAGCGCCGGCTGTATTATAACCCACAAATTAGACTACATAATGAGTCGTGCACTACCAAGGTTTAAATTTTCTGGTGTTTCTCATGCTGATTTCTCAGTGTGAATTTTTCTATGTACTGTCTGTAATATTTGAAAAAAAAGACATATTTGTTTACAGATTACTTGTCTGTTTTGTATTGTACATAAATTCTGCCTTGCTTGAGACTTTGTTTCATGTGTATATCTGTTTTCCGGTCTGATTTCCAGTCTGTTTCATTTTCTTCACACACACACACACACACACACACACACACACACACACACACACACACACACACACACACTCACTCTCTCTCTCTCTCTCTCTCTCTCTCTCTCTCTCTCTCTCTC
>JADBJO010003102.1:25000-27500 GCA_016801955.1 Conus betulinus
TCGTCGCTTCGCCCCCCCCCCCCCCCCCCCCCTCCCCACTCCATCCTCCTTCCCACCCCCAATCTCATCGTGGCACAAGTCACCCCACCCCCCTCAACCCTGTCATCTTCTTCAAGGTCCCACCACATGCAGCCGAGACAGTTTCGTTAGTTGTGTTCAGAATGGTCGAGAATCCCCCCCATCCCCCGCCCCCCCCCCCCCCCCCCCCCCCTCCTTCCAAAGATCTTATCAGACAGGGCTGGACGACGAAATTTAGGGCCGTGGGGAAGAAGAGGGGAGGGCGTGGGTGGGGTGGGGGGGAGGGGGGGGGATGGTGGTGGTGGTGGATGGGTGGAGGTTCGGGCTGCGTCCAGGGTTTCTACCCCCCCCCCCCCTCCCCCACCCGACGCCCCCTCACACTACCTCCCTCGCCTGACTGGCAAAAAAAAAAAAAAAAGGCTGTTTTTGTCAAGTTATTCCAGCTCGGGAGGGTAAACAAAACAACAACAACAAACAAAACTACACTCGCTCTCTCTCTGGCAGACACAGAATGCCCATTCGATGAGATTGAGCCAGGGGAGACAACCTTGCGGTCTGCTACAGCGCAGGGTTCCAGAGACCCACTGGCGGTGTTTCTCACTCTTTCTCCATACTGACGTGTCGTGGGGTAGTAACGAACAGATGCAGAAGGCCCTCACCCTACCCTGTCAACAACACGTCTAGGCAAGCACGATATCTATCTGTCTGTCTGTCTGTCTGTCTCTCTCTCTCTCTGTCTGTCTGTCTGTCTGTGTTTGTCTGTCTGTCTGTCTGTCTCTCTCTGTCTGTCTGTCTCTCTCTCTCTCTCTCTCTTTCTCTCTCTCTCCCTCTCTCTCTGTTTCTCTATCTGTTTGTCTCTCTCTCCTCCCTCTCCTCTCCTCCCTCCCTCTCTCTCTCTCTCTCTCTCTCTCTCTCTCTCTCTCTGTGCTATGTATACTATATCAGGTAGGGGGAGAAAACAAGTGCAGGCTAACAATTCTTCCGTAATGGCCTGGCAAAGATTTGTGTGTTCTTTAAAAAAAAAAAAAATGCGTATTTGAGAAAAGATCTGTTGACTTTTTTTTTTTGGAACAGATGCAGTTTTAAGACACTCTTGAATGTAATAAGAGAATCTCAAGTCACTGGAGAGATCTGTTGACTTTTTTTTTTTTTTGAGCAGATGCGGTTTTAAGACTGACTTGGGATGTAACGAGAAACTGTCGAGTCACTCACTGAGAGACCAGAGGTAGACCGTGTCATTTGGACGCGAGCTGCGCCCGAAAAGACAAAGACTTCCGCCGTTGCTCTTTGTTGTCAGTGAGGGCTGTCGCCAGACACACGGTGTGAGACAAAGAGCGGAGGATGGGGGTGGGGGTCCGATGGCGGAGAAGGTGTCCAGATCATGAGTGACTCAGGCAGACAGCCAGGTGCAAAATCCACAAACGACAGCAGAGGACTTGTGGGGTGGAACTGTAAGGGGTGGGTAGCCAGCGCAGGCCGGCCGGCCGGTTGGTTTATTTATTTGTTAATTCATCAATAGTCTCTTCACCTGCGCTCATGATTTTTTTTTTACACTTCAGATGAATGTAATTGATATTATTGAATAGTTAGTAGATCAGTGGGTATCTATAGAACTAAAAAAAAAAAAAAACACAAAAAAAAAAAAAAAACAAAAAAAAACCAGAAACACGAAAAAAGTGGGGGAGTGGGACAGGGAGGGTGAAGTGGAGGGGTTGGGGGGATGAAGAAGTGGGGTTCGGTTGATGGGGAAGGATTTATAAGAAACAACCGATTGGACCATGTAAAAGGTGATTGTCTAGTTTAGAATTTTTTTTAGGGGGGGCGGGGAGGGGGGGGGGGGGGGGGGGGGGGGGGATGGGAGGGGAATCCCGCACGAAGTTCTCCCCAAGATATTTAATATCCGAAACATGCAACATTTTCAATGACTTTCACAGGAAAAACAAATTTCAGTTGTGTGCAATGCAGTAATGTGTGTTCAATTACATATGCAAATAATTTCTTTGAAATATTTTGTCGATGAAGAATTGAAAAGAATATAAACTATAAATTCAATAAACCCACAAGGACCCCGTACATCTACTTAAAAAAAACAAACAAAACCGGTGTGTGTGTCAGAATGAGAAGCAAAACATCTGTGAATGTGTCTTTTCCATTAATAGTTCGAATTACTGTGACTCAACACAATTGATTAAAATCTTCAAAAGTGTAATCAAGTACTACATCCACTAAACATGAACAAACGAGTCACAAGACAAAACACGACGCGTTTCGACCTGTTACATCTTCTTCGGGCAAGACAAACAACACGTAGGATAAAGAAAATGAAGAACGAACAATCACTTACCTCGTCAAATTCGGCGCAGGAGGCTGAAACGCGCCGTGCTTTGTCTTGTAATTCGTTTGTTTATGTTTGGCGGATGCAGTACTTCCGCCTGCAGTCGCCTCACGTGGCAATTAACAATTCATTGAAGTTTGAAATATT